>JAEPRB010000041.1:0-221090 GCA_016758965.1 Circinella minor
GGTAATCCATATCAAATCCCATATTTTATATATAAACATACCTGAAGCAAGCTAAACATTAAAAATGCAAATGCACCAACTGGACATCTAAACACGTTTTCATGACGAATGACACATGCAAATTTGATTCCTTAACACTTGAAGACTAACAATACTAACAGTTAAAATGTAATTTGTCGGAAGAGTAAAGTTAATAAATTGACAAACAAAATTATACGTACGTATTATGTTATTGACAAATATAATATTCAAATATATAAATAAATACCGATATATAATTATAATGAAAATGAAAGCAATACTCTTATATTTTTTATCAAGTTTACATCAAATTTAACAGACATAAAGTAATGGGAAATGGATGTAAAATACCTAGACCGTAATTGTTACTAATACCATTCTATTTGCCTCATACATGTTAGACGCTATAAAAGTCTCCTCCAACCGCCATAATAAAAAAGGACCTACGTAGCGTCAAGCTGAAAAAAAAAATAAACAGCTTGTAACGAGAAAACATCCTGTATAAAATAAATCTCAATTCTAATGTTTATATATTACCATTCAATCTCTACGTATAATTATATTTTGTTTGTAGTACAGTGTACATAACAAGTTTAAAGTTAAAGATAAAGTGGGGTGTTTGTAGCATGGGTTTCCCAAAGAAAAACATGGCGTTGTTTTGTTTTGGTTATCAAAATGCTAAAAAAAAAAGTAGTTAAACTACCTAAGTAGTTTACCATCATTCATTATATATATGTATTCCTAATTCATCTATTATTACCTAGACTCTCTCTACTTTATCCATATTTCTTTTCTACTAATAGTTATATTATTATCAATATTAATTACCATATCAATAATACTCCGTAACAACTAAAAAAAATTACAACATCATTATATTATTTACCTCTTATTATTAGTACACGTTATATATTTATTATTCACATATCATATTACATATTTATACTTATCCCATTTTCTATAAACTGTTATTATGTATATTATTTTATCTTATTTATCTTCAAATCAAATATATTATTATCACATATTTTAATACGTATTATATATTATTTTCATTTTACCCCAAATATAATATAATTCAAACTTCTTAAATAGGAAGGCCACATGGCTCGACAATCCAACACTCACCACATTAAACGATTTTCGACTAAAGCTTTACGTCCCAACACTAGATTTATTATCACCACCCTCAATCTCAGTGAGAATATGTTACGTACGTACAATAAAACCAAAATGAATAAGCTCATTAAACGATACTCTCGGCAATGTGGATCGTGACGACAAAAAAAAAAGCTAAAAGACTTACAAAGTAAGCGAAATAGTTTTCTGCGCGACCAACCATCCCATGTGATTTATGTACAAGTGCTATCAACAACTGAAGTTCAAATTTCTTCCCTTTAAAAAGAAATATGTAACAAACATCTTAGTTATTCATTTAAAAACTTGATGGCGAGAAAACAGTGAAGTCTCTGCCAGTTATTACGTTCAAAGAACTATTCAACAGAGGCAAACATCAAAATATATTGCTCAGCTCCAACACCTTGCTACTAGTGAAAATCATACTGCTCCTGAAGGCATGCAGACAGAAGCTTTGGCTTTTTACCAATCACTATACACTACGTATGAGGTAGATGATCCATCGATTAATCCAATGTTGAATTCATTACCACCATCTGCCTCTCTCGACCCCGACAACGCCGAATCACTAGTTTGTGATTTTCATCTTGATGAATTACGAGATGTTACAAAACGCTCTTCCAAACAGAGCAATCCAAGGGATGATAGACTGCCACACTTGTTTTCCTATCTTTTTTTTAACACCCATTGTATGAGCAATTAATCATCAACATCTATTACCAAGCTTGTCAAGGCGGCATATATTCTATATCGTAACAAAACTCTTGTCTAATTTTGCTAAGCTGAATGACCTATCATTAATGCATAATTGGCGATCGCTTAGTCTCACTAATTCCAAAGCTAAAGAATCATCAACAAACGTATCCGTGTGTCTCAACAATTAACCACACCTTTTCGAACAGATTTTTTACCCAACCGATTTATTGCAGATAATGAGCTTTTGGTAGGATTTGTGATGGAACAAACAAATCACCAACGCCATCACGATACGATTGGACTTTGTTAATTTTTTAAAAGGCATATGATTGCCTACATCTGATTTATTTATCACAAGTGTTGAAAAAATATGGTTTTCCAATATGCACCATTAACAGCATTTCTAATTTTTTTTCCTACTCAAAAACGAATTAATATTAATGAACATGTCAACTTTTCTTCAATCACTCAATACAGAGGACTACGACAATGTAAAATTATTAATATGCTTGTGCTTGTTGACTAAAGATAATTAATTTTTTCCTGAGTTCAAAAATTTATCGTCTTTCTTTCATTACTATCAGTATATTATGTTCGAAGCCACGTTCTACTATTATATATTTGCCAAAATTATTTTGTATGTTTCGCAACCTCCCCCTCGGGAACAACGATTATCCTTTTGGTCCTCATATGTAGTTTATAGATGTTCTGTGTCAGATACCTAGATCATCGGGGTCGCCATTTCGTTTTAGATTAATTCGAATTTCAAAATACAAGGCCTTGTTTTATAGGTTTATCCCATGAAATTATAATATCTCAAACAAAGTATACATAGACATAACAAATTGATTTTCTAAACATTGGAAACACTAGCACTATTTTTTATTATTGTCAATCATTATTGTTTAATTTTTTATGATACTTCACAAACCATAAATCAAAAGAACATACCATTTTCACGTCAACTCAATATGATTCAGTTTCATTATTGTTTCAGGTACAGAAAAAAAATGAATATAAAAAGGCCATCCAGGGACATATTTCGACTTTTTTTAATTATCTTTATACAAATACATTATATCCAAGAAAATATGTTGAACATAATCAAGATTACTGCTATCCTTGCTTTCGCTGGCGTTAGCCTGGCTGCTCCTGCTAGTTCCTCATCTGACTCTGCTTCACCTTCATCTTCTGGAGCAGGTAGTGGTTCTTCTACTTCATCCTCTTCAGGTCCATCTGCATCTTCTTCCTCTGGTGGCGGTAATTCTACTTCATCCGGTGATGGTGGTGGCGGTGGTGGTGGTGACGTTAAAGTTACTGTCAAAAATAGTTGTAGCAATAATCTTAAAATCTACAAGTTAACCAATGGTGGTGGCGATCAAGAAAGTCAAGATGTTTCTGCAGGTTCATCGCATGATTTCCAAGTCAGCTCCGACTGGTCTGGTCGATTCTGGGGCTGTAAAGAAGGTGGTGATTGTGGTTCATATGGCTCTGCCGTCTCACTTGCCGAATTCTTATTCAAGGGTTATGAAGGAAGTGATTTCTATGATATTTCATTTGTCGATGGTTTCAACTTACCCATGAGTATCGAACCTGAAGGTCAATCTGGTGGTGGTGATGGTTATAACTGTGGTTCACCTACATGTTCAAGCTTGCCATCATGCCCTGATGAATTAAAGGGTAAAGATGGTGCATGTAAAAGTGCTTGTGCTGCTTTTGGTACTGAAGAATATTGTTGTACTGGTGAATATAACTCTCCTGACAAGTGTAAGGCTAGTGAATATGCTGATCAATTCAAGTCTGGTTGTTCCGATGCTTATAGTTATGCTTATGATGATGCCAAGAGTACCTTTGGATGTAAATCTGACAAGTACACTGTCACTTTCTGTCCTTAAAAAATATCAAATATATATATATATATATACCATTCGTTTCCCTCTTTTCTTTCTCAAAAAAAAAACTTTACGTACATTAAATAAAAAAAAACAGCTGGACTGTTGAAACTTCTTTTATTATGTAAAAAAAAATCCAAATTCTATATTGTTTGTTTCTTATTATATTCACATATTGATGGATTATTATGGTAAACAGTATGAAATATGCATAGAGAAGTTTTATTTTTCTGAATTGGTTTAATAAAATTTCTTTGTTTATTCTTGATAACACGAGTCTACCATATACTTCATTGCTAATCAGGATACATAATGAATTTATTAACATTAGGTTGATGATAAAATAATATAGACTAGATGATAATACTGCAAATAAAAAAATGTAAAAAGAAAATCTCGAATGTATATGTGAGCATCAATAATGGAGCAAACAAGATCATTTCGCTGGGTCATCAAATTTTCAAGACTCTATTTCCAATTGTTTCCGTGAAACCTTGACTACATTGGTCACAACATTGATATTCTTCTTTATGAGGGATTTTCTTCCAATTTGATTTGATCTGTACCATTTTCTTCGATGCCACTACGCGCACCATTGCTATTAAAACAATGTACAAAAGAGTACGTATAACAATGTGATACAGTCAGATTGCAGCAAAATAGAAAATAATTAACTACACTCAGTCTATCATAGCAATTTTGATTGTTTTTTTTTTTCAACTAGGTTAAATAAATTCACGGATAAACATAAAAAATAATTATCTATTTTTGTTGTAGTAGATTACAAAAGGTATTGATTCTTTAGAAAATATTTTTATGGAAGAGCCAAGGAGGGTCCGTGCTTTTTCGGAGTTGTTTTGTGAAACAATGAGAAGTTTAAATATTTGGATCGGCATAGTGAGGATTGGGTACTTCTTTAATTATTAGAACAGGTTTCCTTTTTTATCATTCCCTTTATGTTTTTTTTTTATTTTATTCGTGCAAAACTTGTTACTTGGCAACATCACATGCCCCCCTTTTTCTGTATTTAAAAGTAGTCATAACTACAGAAATCCAAATTTTGAAAACCGATCAGGGTTATAAAAAGGGATAACTTTTTTTTTTCTTCTTTATTCTTTTGCTCGTATTTTGGGGTGTTTCGGGATCTGTTTCAACCCATTATCACGTTAAACCAAATGGGAACAAAATAGGATGATCATGAATTGTCTGTTTTAACCTCTATTTTATCCTATTGTCACGTTAATCAAAAATGGGCAAAAAAAGGGGCGTGATGAAAGTTTTTTGCTTATTTTTTACCATTTCACGTTAAATAATGGGAAAAAAAGACCAACTTTAATAAGTAAATGATAAAAAAAAAAAATATTATTATTTTTATAATAATAATACGTAGTTATAATAATTTCTTGGATGAATAATAAATTCATTATTATTGGTCATATAGAATTTTTTATGGTGCATCCTCAATTTTTATTAGTAGAAAAAAGAGCTGGATAAAAAGAGTTGGTATAATAATGTGGATGATAACCTGTTACTCTTATTGTACAGATAATATGGAGAGGGTTTCTACTTGAAAAATCTCAAGATATTTTTCTGTTGATGTTATTATTTTATGGAGGGGCAATATCACATATATAAAAATTGCAACTATTTGAGCAACAATCTTTGTTCACTGAGCAAAAGCTATTCGATGATTGACAACCATATTCCTTCCTTTTAATGCTAGCTGAAATTACAACATCACTTGTTATTGTAATTATTAATATAATAATAGAGAGAAAAAACGCAAATCGTAAAGGTACTTGAATCATTGATATTTATATATTGGTATGATAATAGTAAACTAACTTATCTATATTCAATGCATATCATAATTAATTACTAGGTTAAAAAAAATACTCTCTACTAAAAGCACTTACTAGATGAACAGGTTAAAAAAAAGATAAAGAAGATCATTTAATCAATAAAAAAAAATTGTTTTAATTATATAGGCATATGAATTGTTTGACAACTGAACAATAAAAAAAAAACTACGGAAACTCTTCTTATCTTTGGCAACAGATTGTTAAATTTGCTAAAGTTGTCAAAAGTAATTTTCATGTTCTAAAATTGATTTAATGCTAAATCCAATATTAGAACTTCAAAAGTGACTAAATGACATTTTATCCAGCATACGTAAATATTAGCAAGACCGAAGAGATCTTTTATTATTAATTGTGGTTACGTATCATGTGTGTGACAAATAATTATCAGTCAAATCTAATATTTGTGTGATGATTTTGATAGTTGGGTCGTATTTTGATACTTTGAAGTTTTTGACTTGGTGTGAAACGATAAACTTATCTTGTTTTATTTAATGTTGTCAATCACTCAGCAACTCAACAAGAGTTTACATTGATATTAATGTCAATTCATAGCATCTCCGCATTATTCAAAGAACAGCAAGTATGTGGAAATAAGAAGTAGCACTATAAACACCGCTTATGATGATATAATGACAACTTTATTTACTTTGCACAACAGTTTTACCCGTTAAATATGACTCACTTATTGTTTGTAATCAACTGGCAAATGAACCATTATGCACTATCATCAATGATTATTTCCTACAGGTAAAAAAAAAAGTATTCAGGAGCTTTCTTACCAAGTTCCAAAATCTCTTTATATTTATAATAAACACATACAATAACTGGTAAAAGAGAAGCTATGAACTTGGAGAGTGGACAAAAGTAGAGCGAAAGGTTAAAACTTTTCTCTAATAATCTATAATTACTAAAATGCGTAGTAAAACAGTGGTAAACTTTTGCTATGATTGATGAAGAGTTTGAAAGCAAAAAGTTAATTCAAAAGAGTAAAGTAAACCACTAATTTTTTTTTTATAAAAATGCTTCACTACTTAGTCTATCTCAAAACCAAAAAACCAAATATTGTTATAGCAACCGATGACTGTGACGAACACAGAGTAGCCATTTTCATAGCTCCAAATCAACTAAAATCAAGGAGTCACCATTGTTTTGGTTCCACGTCTCCACGTCTCAAAAAAATATAAAACATAACGTATTTAATAGATGCTTTTTTACATTTAATTGTCAAGCCATCCCCAAAGTTTAAGAGTATAAATATGAATTATCAATCATTCATAAATTGTTTTTATATGATGCTGTGACAAATTATTTTTCCATTTTTTATGTTTCTAGGTGAATTACAATAATATCCAAGCCTGGGTATGAAAAATGTTTACTGTTTTTAGTTTCAAGATCCATAATCATAAGACGATCAATCTCGCTATTGTCATGAAATATTTTGTTGTTTTAATAACTCATTATATAGTATTTAAGCTATTAAAGTGCTTGAGTTTGTAAGAAAAAAAAAGAGAAATCACGATGTAGGACGACCTTATTATTACGTAAAAGGTTTTTAAAGTATTGACTAAATTAAAACAGTATGTAGTAGATTTGTTCTATATGCTGTTAATATAAAGTTAAAGAAAAACATTTTTAAAAATAATTGTTACGTATTTTTAATTTTCTCATTATTTCTACTAAAACTAATATTATTCGCAAACTTTCATTCTACAACTTTATTATCGTATTATTCTTATCTGATTATCTCTTTGTTTACTAATAAAGCTATAAAATTCATCATTGCCAAGGCAGTGTCTAAGTGCAGTACTAAAAACTGGTTCTTTTGTTAGAGTGTTGAAAGGAATACTGTAACTTGTTCATTTGTTGATAGTTTGCTCGCACCGGTATTCATTGCTTTGAGCAGCATAGTGCCCGAAATTTTTTCTCCTTCTGTTCCATTGTTGCTTAAAATCGCCAATTTTTCGAAACCTACTTTAATAGATTCCTTTGCACATTGTTTATAAGCTCCTTTTAATATACTTTTTAGTTCGTTCCAAAAGCATTGTGGTGGTGGTGATGATAGGTTATTATCGTTGTTTTTCTTGTTATTATGGTCGTCATTCTTATTAATAATACAACAAACGTTGTTCCATTTTCCTTGTTTTAATCGACGCCATATATATCGAGTAAGTATCAATGTTGTAAATAATTCAACGTTGCTAATATATGAATACTCAGAATGTAGTAGTTCTTGATCTTCTTCATTAACCATTTCATGCATCCATTCAAAGTCCTTCATCATATCTGTAACTTGATCGGCATCTTGATTCATGTCACCGTGTCTAATAAAAGTACCGCATAAAATCGATTCTTCACGTAGTCGTAGACCTCTCTCTTTTAATTTTTCCAATAATATCGCTTTTCGTTGATTTGAAGAATTTTGTCGTTGCTTAACACGCTGGTCTCGTTTGTATATTAATTCTATAAAGGACTCCACATCTTCATGAGTGGAGATCCGGCCGTACGTAGCATCCAAAATTGATGTGTTGAGGTTCAATATTTAGATCATCAAATCGACGTTGCAATTGTATTTGTCGAAAAATCATGAGAATAGTTGTATCCAAATCACAACTATGTTGTGCTTGTATATATTCGGTATATAAAGAATGTGAGGTGAAAAAACGTTTGTCCACTAGATTATCTACTGCTATTAATCCCCCTGCAGAAATTATTTGTCCAATTCGTGCATCTATTTGAGAGCGACGATGGTCTTGTTTGATAACTTCATTTCGTTTTCACGTTTGTCGTTTTCGCTGCTGAAACTCTTGATTCGCAATATAACCAACAAAACCTCGATACGGATCCGTTTCTCGTGAATGAAGAATTGCAGCATTGTAGTGTATCCAGTTTGGTACTTGCGGATGAGTTTTAAAATAAGATTGTCGACATGGTAAGCATAATTTTTCGATTGCATGATGTGACTGGACGGCTACAGGGAGTGGTGCCCTTGCTTCAACCGACCAGCATTTTCCATGACATTCATCACAATTAAATGTCTTAAAGAATATACAGCTTCATAGTATGGGTTTTGAGAACCGCGGTAGCGTGTTATAGCTTTTCCAACACTAGTAGTATTATTGCATATCTCTTTCCAGATTGGTAATGTGATAACTATTTGTTTAAAAAGTTCGGACGCTTGAACTAACGTATACATATTGGATGGTGCAATGTAACCAAAAATTTTATGCCATAGTTCAATAGGTAGATGGTGTTGTAGAGGTCTCTTCCTTCTTAGCAAGTCTGAGAGTTTTTCTGTTTCCGATGTTGCTGTTGTTGTACGACTCGTTCTTTGACGCTTCAGTCTTTTGCTGCGGTTCAGTTTATCTTTTTTTATTGGTATCGATTCTAGACTTGCCGATGATGCCATTGAAAGTGGACTTATATTGATTTTATTGTCGTCATCACAGTCTTCATGATGCTGAAAGTAATTAGAAAACTGTTGCGCAATACTATCACTTGCTGTTAATAACACCTTGCGCTTTGAGCATTGTCTAAAGTTAATAGACATATATTAACAAAAAAAAAAGAATGTATAATATCAAAGATGCGTTTTAAAGAAAAAGATAATTTGGTGAGAGAGAGAAAAACATACGGATATATTGCTATTTATACTTATTTTATTTTTTGCTTTTAGAAAACAATGAGAATGTATTTCAACAATACGTACCAACAGTGGCAAATTTAAACTTTTAATTAATTTATTAATAACTAACAATCTAATTATAAGAACACAAAAACAAATGACAAAAAAAGAAAGAAATGTTTAGGAGCATCTTCTGCTTGTAAACACAACACTCTACCCTTTGTCTATTTTTATAGCTATAGAACAGCTGGCATTAATCGTAATATAATTAAAACATTCATATTTATTTTCTATTAAATTAAAAATATGAGCCGTGGCATAAAGAGTAGGTAATATATATCGCAATATAAACGTATATATTTACTTACTGTCAGATTATTATTTATATATTTATCTTTTCTTCTAGAAAACCATTTATTTCAGACAAGTAAAAGTTCATTATTAATTATTAAAGTCTTTCAAAATTTTTGAAAAACAATTTCTTTGTTGTAAAGTTTATTACTACCTACTACGCATCAGCAAGGTATAAGTTATTGTACTTTTCTGTGTCTATCCCCCCCCCCCTTTTTTTTTTGGACCTGAAGATATGTTGTCTAGATAACACTTTTTTTTTCTTCGTTCGCTTGTGATCATACGTAGAGATAGAGATATAAATGTGCATACATACTATTATTATATATAAAAGCAAAATCGAACGATTTTTTTTTTTTTTTTTTGGATATTGTACAAATATAGAAAGCAACTAAACTCATAAATTCATCATTCCAACTTTTGCCAGACTTCCAATCATATTTATTTTGATCATGTAAAGGCCGTTCATTATTATTGATTATAATATAATTTGACTCAATGTTGTTCTTCCATCCAAAAACCAACAAACAAACATATTTTTAAGTAATTATTGCAGTAAAAATAAAAGATTTATAAAAAATGATAAAAAAAAGTACATTTTATTATTGTTATTAATGTGGTACGTAATTATTTTTTTTTCCTTTGTTATAATAATCAGTTAAAGTGAGTATGAGTGTAAATGGTTCTGATTATACTTTTATGTTTTAATACATTGTATGATAAAGTATATACATATATCATATCATATGCTTTTATGTTTTCTTTTTCCATCACAAGATATTTGAAATCCAAGATAAAACTGATGAAGGATCTGTCCCATTTCCATCATTTTTTTCATCAGCATCATCATCATGATCTTCACGATGCTTGTCAACCCAATGATCCAAAGCATCATAGAATTCATCATTACTGTTACTATCGCTATCATTAGCATACTCATCAATTTTCTTTTGTACTTTGTGGGTTGGCAACTCGATGTTGGTTCCACTACTACCATATTCCATAATTCTTGATAATGATGATGATGATGATGATGCTTCAATTACATGGTCATTCGATCTTTCGTTGCCCATTGACAAACTACGGCTTACTTCCGTGTTTGTATTTGGCGAAGATCGAATGACGCTTTGCACTGTATTCGCAAGAGGTTCGTTTCGTTCATGATACATCATTTTATCATCTCCATGCGTAGCGTATGATTGAGAAGAGGGCGGGAATTCCGTCGATCGTGATGGTTGAGGAAGAAAAGTAGCGGAGGGAGCACCCACTCCTAATTCTTTTCGTTGTAATCGGGGATCCCTAATCTGTTGTGAGTCACTTTCATATTGGTGTAATTGTTCAAGATATTGTTCTCGTTGTCTTTGTTGCTGATGTGCTGATGTATGAGGACTTGATTTAACTGCCTTTGTCAATCTTCCATCTTCATCCATATGCATTGGTTGTGATGCTGTCATACTTGACGCACTATTGAAAGTACTCTTATTGTCATTGGTTGTAGGTGATGGTGAAAAAGAATGATGATTTCCTGATCGCATTGTCGCCAAAGCTTTTTCACGAAGTAATGCAGCAAGACGATCACTTTCGGTCGTAGGTGATTTCATCTTTCTTCGTTGTAATTCAATTGTTTGTGGTTGAGAACCAGCATCGTGGACCGGTTGTGATAATTGAAATGGTGGAGAAAAAGAAATCACTGCTGGTTGTGAAGTTGACATCACAGGAGAGATAATAGCACCAGTAGCTAATTGTGTTTGTTGTGCTAGCAGTCTTTGGTCCATGGCTTTTCCTCTAAATTAAAAATTGTTATAAAATTTATATATATGTATATATGTATATATAGAGAGAGAGGGAGAGCGTGTGAGAGAAGAAGAAGAAAAAGATGAGTGTAAGTACAATTGATTTAAGAATAATAATAAAAAAAAGGGTCTTACTCGTTTTTTCGTGTTTGATCTGCTATAGAAATCGCCATATCACTGAGTGGTAAACCTGCCCGTAATGGGATTCGTTTCTAAATAGTAGATATACATATAAGTGAGCTATAACTATAATCATATATTTCTTTTTGTACAAACATATCTTAACTTTTTTTTTTTTACCCAAAGTACTTGTCCTTTTCTATTTCGAATTTGATGTTTTATTGTGGTTCGCAATTCATCCAATATATCAGGATATTTTACAATTTTTATTGGTTGTTCAAAAGCTAAATTATTTTATAGAATTCATCATCATACCCACAATCCGGATCCATGTATTAGTTAGCCTTTCTGTTCTTTTATTCTTATACGTACCAATTTTTTTTCTCATTTCTTACCATCTATTGCTTCTGTATAAGGCGTCTTGATGAGTAAAGTTGCATTGCTGGGACACATTGTTAGAATATCAGAAATCGCCTGGCAATAACAACAATAAAAAAATAAAGTTAGTTTGTAAAAAGGAAAAGAATACTCATCAGTTATATAGAGAAGAAGGGGGGGGGGAGAAAAGATATACTAATTCTTCTTTTGTTATGATAACATACCATGAATTCTCCATAGGTACGATTTTTGTGTTCACCATAAAAAGGTTTGGATACATTTTCGAAAGATCCTTTCTCCCATACAAGAGCATAGGAACCATGGGTGTTACTATGGGTATATAGTTTTCCACGAATGTGAAAAGATATACCAATCCAAACAATGATATCTGCTGGTGGATCAGGTGGTCCATTTATGTACTATTTTTATTCATAGACGAAAAGTATATTCAACTTTTTTTTTAGCAAAGTAAATAATAATGATAGATAAATAAAGATAACAAACTTACTCTACGATATCTTCTCAACTTTCTAGCATCAACCTATATGGTTAAACAGTAATATTTTAATGTAAATTTTTGTTTCTTTCCTTCTATATCAATGTAACAACAAAACATATCATATTGATAAGTCGAAAAGGAATATGTGTTCTTATTTATACCTTAGATATCGGAAGTGAACTATCTTTTGGTGGCACAGTACTTGTAAGGGTTAGTTCTGATGGTAATTCTTGGGAGCTTGAGACATTAGAAGAAGAGATTGTGGGAATAGTAGTTGTTGTTGACGTAGTAGCATTTGCTGCGGTAGGTGTTTCTTTTTGGATAGGAGCTAATCGTCGTGGAGCTAATGGAACATTATTGGTTCCTGTCATACCTATAGATAAATACGTTTGAATAATTCCATTTAGTTTTGTTATAAATGTTTATTTATTTTCACATTTTGTAATTATTGTTTAAAAATAAATACCGCGTGGTGGTGTGGCAGGCCGAGGTGGTGGAGATGGTGTTGTGCGATGTTGTTCTTCTTTAATTATATTCTCTCGACTCTTAGAAACTTCTCTTGATCGTGGAGTAAAACTTACTCCAGAAGAAAGTCGTTGCCTACTACTAGTTCTTTCTGGAGAACACGATCTTGACCGGGAAGACTTTATTGGTCTTGGTTGTAATCGCGGATCTTTACTTCGACTTGGTCTGTAAGTATCTGCTTTTCTGTAATTATCTGGTGCTCTGTGAGTGTCTCCTGCTCTGTAAGTATCTGCTCCTCTGTAAGTATCTGCTCCTCTGTAAGTATCTGCTTCTCTGTAAGTATCTGCTCCTCTGTAAGTATCTGCTTCTCTGTAAGTATCTGCTCCTCTGTAAGTATCTGCTTCTCTGTAAGTATCTTCTGCTCTGTAGTTATCCGCTGGTCTGTAAGAATCTTCTGAAAAAAGGAAATTATTATAGGATGGACTATAACTAGATGCTTCAAAAGGTCCCATTATGTTTATAGTTTAGGAAAGTGTGAGTGAGTGAGAGAAAAAAAAAAAAAAGAAAAAAAAATATAAGGTTCAACCTGTTGAGTTTCATTATTTTTTTTTTTTTTGATTGGCGATAAAGCAACAATTATCATTATAGCATATAACCATATTCATAATTGAAAGTAATTTGTACAGTTTATTTTACGTAATATAATATAATATATAGTGTTTGGGATTATAGAAAAAAAATTATTGATTGAATTAAACATGATTAGGATCTTCACAAGTTCCATAAATTGCTCCATTATAACGTCGACAATATAAGCCATCAGAACAAACCAAGTTTTGAGTACATACTACATAATCATAATAATGATAATGATAATATATTAATCAATACAAGATATATATACGTATAGTATAAATGTAAAAACTTACGTTCATGCATAGATCTAAGACTTGGAACTGTAGCTGCTTGAGTATAAGTAATAGAGCTTATCATAAATATGGTTGTTGTCATCAATAATATGATAGATTTGAACATGATGAATATTAATTGTATCTTCACAAAAAATTAAAAAAATATGTCTTGTTTTTGAAGAGCAATTCGTATTATATATATATATATATATGTCAGTGCCATCTTTAAATATTAATATTAATTATCATTAAGTCCAGGGATAAACCAATTATTCAGTTCTATTTTCAATAAACCTCAAAGTCCTTATTTTTATTTATTTAAGTTGTTCTATGCTTTTATAGTGCTGGTCAGATGACCAATGGGTAATAAAGTAAACCGTGGAGCTTGAGAAACCATTGGAAGAACATTATGCTGTTGTTGTTGTTGACTTGCTACTTTTCTTGACCTAAACATTTGTTTGTTTTTTAAAAAATAACATACATTTGTTAGGTTATATTTTTTGTATATATTTATATATATACCCATTAATTCATAACTTCAAGCTTCCATAACATTCATCATTATTTTACCTTTCAAATGCTTCACGGTTAGGACGTGTTAATACACCAAATAGTAAAGTTTGTTTTAAGCAAAATCTTTCTGCATTAGGCAAGAAATGAGGTTCAAAAGCTGCCCAATTAATTGGATCAATGAACTCCTTGGTTTTATCCATAATTTTACGAAGTGAATCAGTCATAACACCTTCTTGGAATACCAGGTTCATGAATAAAATATCAAAAATCAATTGAATTGCCCCCTTTTCTGTAATCATATCAGGAGAACTTTGAAGTCCCTTGTAAAAATCGGATAAGCATTTGATCATTGCTTCTGTAAGTTGTTGTCTTAAATTTTGCATGATGAACTAATAAAACATAGTGGTTATTTTAGTTGGTGAGTTTATCATATATGTTACTATCGCTACTATGTAAAAAAAAAAAAAAAAAATCATTTAAAAATATATGAAATTTATTTACCTTGTCTAATAAAGCACTATTTACATGTTGTAATTCAACACAAATATGATATACAGCAAGTTCAATAGCACTAGTAGCTTGAATTGGTAATTTAATATCACCATCACCTACATCTATTTATTAATTGTTGTTATAATAAAATGTTAATAACAAAGAGTTTTTATATAAATATATTTCTTATGCAAAGGGGGGAAAAGGGTTTCTTACCTGCCCATACTATAGCAGCAGAACATTCATCATTCCATTTCGTTCTTATCAGTCCTGCTGACAAACTTTTACCAAATTCTGTAGCCATTGTCGAAATCCAATTTCCATGTGAACTATGGAATGTATCAAGTAGCTTATCTTGTAATTGTTTATATTTTGGATCTAACCATTTAAAATGGTATTAGTATTAAAAAAAATATATTGGTACATATTATAATAATCTAATTTAATTGATATACCTTTATCTACTCCACTTTTTAATTCAAGCGTTGCTGATTTCGTCAATGTTATTACCCGAGGTAATTCCTTAGATGAAATAGCAATCGTTCTTGCTAATCGACCTACAAAAATGCTCATTTTGTTTGCTAAATATTTATAAGCATTTAGAGTTAGGGTAAACTATCACTTAATAAAACTAATATATATATATCTATATTTTATATAAAGTCTCTCTCATTCTTTCCCACCTGCTTTTTCATCTGTCCAATTCTTCAATTCATCTAATAAATTATTTAAACCAACGGTATATGTGGTTATTGAATTGAAACAAGCATCTTGAAAATATTTTTTAATCATATTGGTATCACTGCAAAATGTTTTATAATGATGTCCAAAAAAGAGATTAATTATTTTTACTCACACACACATACATAGAAAAATGTCATTAATATATAAATAAATAACAATAAACTTACGTCTTGCATTGAAATTGATCTTTTTCAGTATTATTAAGTTGATGATGTTCCAGGTCAGTTCGCATGGTTTGGAGGATATTATCAAAAGAATATTGAAGGTCTTGGATTAATGGACTACGACCTTGTGATGCATCATTGAGTGTCTTTTTAAAGTCATCAATAGCTTTTGTTGCTGATGAATTGGGTAAAGGCAATGAAGTGCTATTCAATGATCGACTTGTTAAAGCATCTAATTCAAAAAGAAAAAAAAAAAAAGTAGCACAGTTATTTAATAATTAGTTCATTGAATTTATTTTTTTCATACCAGTACTCTTTATATTATTATTATTAATCTTACCTCTAGATTCAATCTTTCTCCAAATAACTTGTTGTGGCTGATCCGATAGTATCTTTGCATTTTCATCAATCAATTCTTTCGCTCGTGTATTAAATGCTTCTCTTAACAAAGAGTCCCAAATCGAATAATGTTGCTCCAATAAATGTTGGCATGTTTCAGACCATGTAGATAACTCTCCTTTTTTATCTGAAAGCATCATCCCACTTCGACGATTTAATGTCGTATTATTATCTGTACCTAAAAATTCCCATAATTTTGATCGTACATCCACCAATACAGCATGACTCGTTATTTGTTGTAACAAGGAACTTAAATGGGTTTGTAATAACTCTTCCATATTTTGTAACCATGATTGAGCAAATTGTTGTACATCACGCGATAATACATGTTCTCCTGCTGTTTCAGAAAGATGTGGAGTATAATTTTGAATGGATTCTGGTAAATAACGCATTAATAAATGAGCATTGGTACTAGGTGAAAAAACGCGTGTAATAGCAGGTGTTTTTGTAGACATGAAATTTTTTTCAATTTCTTCCACATAGTGAGTGACCCATTGGTTTTTGGTATATATTTCATAGATATGAATCAATGTACGTTGAATAATTTGAATTACTTCTTTAAGTTGATAAGCTAAACGTGATTGTTGTTGTTGGTTATGTTGTTGTTGTTTTTTTGTTGTTGTCGTTGTTGTCGAAGAGGTAATTGAGGTAGTAACAAGGTCAGTTATCGCAGCTGTTCGACTATCCAGTAAATGCTCCATTGTTTCAAAATACGTCTGATTGTCAAGTAACATAAGACATGTAAGAGTTTCTGCTACATTTTCTGATGTTTGATCAGGATTACGTAAATACGAAATAGATTTTTGAATGATTTGGGATCGGAAGAAACTTACAGCATCCCACTGTCTTTGAACTACAGGAAATGCTGCCTAAAATAAGAGATAAGAAAAAAAAATTAAAAATGTTGTCAGTTTTTTTTTTTTTTTTTTTTTTTTTTTTCAGGCACATCTAATTATCTTTATTACCTGTATATTAATCTCATCATCACTTTCCGAATCCAAATATTCATAAACTATTCTTGCAAGTTCATATAATCGTGCACCATGTAAATATTTATGATTCTCTAACGCATGCCAAATCTAAAAAAGAAAAAAAAAGCCTATTAAAATTATTTGTATAAATATTAAGAAGTTTGATTGCATTTTCATTACTAACTTGCTCAGGAACATCAGCTAATGATTTAATTAATGATGCTAATGCATAAACATATCTTCGTTTTTGATCTATAAAAAAGTAAAGAAGGGTAGAAATATAACAAATGGATCATATCAACGTGATAATGTTTAGCTTATATCATGGCAATGTGAACGATTCTTCGTTGCCGTTATTTACATACCATGTACTTCTTCATTTTGACCAGTTCGAGCTTCTGCTGCTTTTTGTCGTATAGTTGACACATCACATGCTGCTTCCATCCGATCGAGTTTATTCTGAATTGAATGAGCATTTTTACTCATAGCAATAATGGCATCTGCTGCAGAAATAAGATCCAAATATTGTTCACCAACCATAGAACGAAGTTCTTGTTTTTGTGTTTCGATGCTCATTCTAACATGTATATTATGCATTAGTGATGGGGATTGTAGACAAAAAAAAAAGGTTGGTTATTTATTGTCTTTGAGAAATGGTAGATATAAAGAAGTATATGTACCTTGTACGTTTTTCAATACCACGTACTTCAGAAACGCTCACTTTAACTAAAAGTGAATCGGGATCATCGTCATTCAATTCAGTATTATTATCAAAAGGTGGAGATGCCATTATGATTTTTTTTGATAATAATTAAAAAAAAAAAAAGGGTTCTGGAGAGTGAGAGAACGAAAAAAAAAAAAGAGTTGTCGGGGTACACTGCTTAATGTGCTTTCTTATGTTACACACATCATATTTCAAAATAAATCTTCCAAAAATAATAGCAATTACATTTTGAAATAGGTATTGAAATATAATTGAGAAAGATGAATAACAAAAACCAATATTTAGAAAATAATAAATAAACAAGATAAAATATATGTGAAAAAAAAAACAGAAAGAAAAAAAGAAAAGAAAAAAGACTTTTTTATACACTTTAAGTGGGAATGTAAAAATATGTGTTTAGGAGGGGGGGAAAGGGAAAGTAAACATGGGAAGAGGAGGTTGTGATGCTTATAAGCACTAAAGAAAGAGAAAAAAGAAAGAAAGAAAGGCAAGAACTATTATTATTATGCTACATTATTAGAGGATGATGTTGATGGTGTATTATTATTATTGTTATCCACAGCTCCATCAATCAAATTCACCAAATCTGATAAATCCCGTAACAATTCTGCTTCAGTTGAAGGTCGTAACATGGCCATCATTAACATTTGACGTACTGCACTCATATCCAACATTTTATGAGCCATTTTTACCAAATATTCTTGTGGTACATCACTTTCTTCTCCTTGATGATGATGATGGTTTGAGTGTCGATGTCCATGATGTCGTACAGGTTCCTCGCCACAAATAAATTTGCGTACCAATTCCATCCCTCGTTTTGTTACCACCACAAAATGTTGATTTCCAGTATCAGCCAAAGTAATGCATAATCGCAATATGGTCATAGCAACCGTACGATCACTTTCAAACAATGCTTCCTTAAGTTTTCTTTCATCGCCAAATCCATGTTCACTTAATATGGTTACAATACTGTAGAGTCCCATAATCACATATTCTAATGTGGCCAATTGGCTTGACGTTAAATTATAAATGACTTTACCATCCAAGAAAAAGAAATCGCGTCGAATCAATGCGGCCAATTCCACCCAAATGCCACGTAATGCATCAATGGATGTTTTTTCAACCAATTTCGCAAATACTTTACGGTTTTCATAATTGACAGCTACTTTAGCCCATATTTCTGCAGCCAGTAGTGAATAATAGGTATCAGGTCCATAGGTCAAAAAGTCATAAGTCATTCGTACAAAGGTGCCTGCCATGTCCGTTTGACGTAATGGTAACATCATGGATATATTGGAAAGGATGATTAGAACACTTTTACGGAAATCTAATGTATCCATTCGTCGAACACCAATATACCATGCTTCTTGTCCTGCTGTATCCATACCGTCGATGCTTGCTACATGTCGTGTACTGTCCATAATACGTGCCATGATGGGAACAAATCGATCGTGATTGGCAAGGTATTCCATATTTTCAGATGTAAATGATAAGTTGCGGAAAATGTTGAATATACATAAGCATCGGTCACGTTGAGACGGCCATAAGTCAGATGTAGAATCTTCTAATTTTGGTATCAGACTTTTCATTTCGTCTAATGACATGTCAAATAATTCGGCATAGGTAAGGTCGTGTTGTTGTCCGTTGTTGCTGTTGGTAGTCGTATCTTTCGATGTGGTCTTGTGAGAAGAATTAGAAGAAAAATCCATAAAATCGCCCGTTGCGAATCGTGTACAAGTACCAAATATATCATGTTCCATATAATCCAGTAATACATCCAACAAATCATCACAATGAACTAATCCTAATCCATGCTGTGTTGTTATCACGGTTAAAATATTCAATGCATTTGTTACTTCCATTTTCATTCCAGATTTCAATGACATGTTTAATGCATGAATATCAATGGTTCCTAAAAAAAAATTAACCCATTCATTATTTTTCCCAAATTAGTGAAAAAGAAAAACCTACATGTATATATGTATATGTGCTTATTTTTTTTTCTTTTAAAAAAAATAGACTTACCAAGTTCACTAAAATGAGGCATCATGGGCTTAATATCAAATTTATCAAAATATTTCAAATCCACACCACCATATGTCTCCACATTTCGTGTTTTTGGAATATATGGAATTGTTGTAGTAGGTGCTTCTTTTTCAATGGTATTACTAGGTGCAGGAGAACCAGCCGTTTCACTTTTTGGAGGTCCAGGTGATGGTCTTGGTGACGGACTACCTTTATTAACATGATTGATGGGACGATTGACCGGTGATGGTTCAGCCATGTTATTAATTTTTGCAGGTGATTCAGATTTAATAGGAGTCTGTGGAGGTTGTGGAGATTGCTGTTGTTGCTGTTGCTGTTGTAGTGGTGTTTGAGATTGCTGTTGAGGCTGTTGTTGCTGTAAATCTATTTGACGATGTTGTTGTAATGGAGTAGAGGTTGCACTATTAGGCGTAGCAGATCGACGAGGAGCTGGGGAAGCATGTTTTTGCATTGGTGATTGTTGTTGTGTATAGTTCATTACATTTGGATTAAAGTTTCCCTGTTGTTGTTGTTGTGGTTGTTGACTTGGAACTTGTGTATCTTTTGGTGTCCCGTCACCACCTTGTCCCATTTGCTGTTGTTGTTGGGGTGACACTTGAGAAGGTATGTGTCGATTATTATTATTTACTGATTGAGGTGATGGCATATTGGCTTGCATCATTGCTTGCTGTTGTTGAGCTGTCATATGTTGCATATATCGACTCATAGCTTGTGATGGGATTACCCGATTCTAATAGATTTTTTATCATATTAAACGCATTCATTAGTATATATATATAAATATATAAACATTCATTCCTGTCCTTCATTCCTTCTCTCCATACCATCGGTGTACCTGGACCCATGCCAGGTGTTTGACCTTGTACCGGTGATGAAATAGATGCACCCATAGGTGAAGATGCTAATTATTTTATTCAGGTTACACAAAAATTCAGTTAAATTTTACACGTCCTTTTTGGCGTTTGTTGCGCGTATATATGTCCATCTTCTTTCCAACTTTTCCTTCTATCTTCCTTACCAGCAAAATCATTTGGCATTCGATTACCACCCACTTGAGGACTACCACCAATAACAGGAGATCCTTGAAAATGGGCATTATTTAAAGCTGGAGATTGACTTGGCGATTGTCTCACTATTTGAATAAATAGACAAAGAGACATAAACACACAAATCAAATTAAAAAAATATACACTCCTTTTAGTATTTTTTTTCTCATTTTTCTTTAAAAAACCAATATTCCCTTTAATACCGTCATGTTTTCCCTTATTGTTGGTTTACCTCTATTAAGGGCTGCCATTTGTTGTTGTTGTTGTTGCTGTGCCTGTTGCTGTTGAAATAGTAGATTTTGAGGTGTGTTAGGCGACATCATATCACCAGGTTGATACATTCCTCTATTCTGCTGTTGTAATTGATTTTGTAAAGCTATAGTTTACGCCATAAAAAAAGTTGATTTTAGTTTTTTTTAACTATATTAACAGCATATAAACGCGTCTTTCCTCCCCCTCCCCTTTTCCCCACCTTTTCCTTCCAAATAATAAAACAAAACAATTACCTCCATTAGGTGTGTTGGCTGGAAACTGACCTAAAGTCTGTGGCGATGAATAAAGACTTTGTTGTTGTTGTGCCTGTTGTTGTGCTTGTTGTTGTGCCTGTTGCTGAGCTTGTTGTAATAGCTGTTGTTGATTTAAGTTATGTAAACCAGCAGCAGCTTGAGGCATTTGTGCTAATAAAGCTTGTTGCTGTTGAGTCGACATTTGACCCAAAAAAGGATTCATATTCATTAGATCAGCTTGATCGAATTGACTCATGTCACCTCCTCCACCTCCAGCACCTTGTTGTCCACCAACTTGTTGAGGCACAAACCCCATAGTGCCGAGATTGGGCGCACTACTAAAGTTCATATTATTCATACCAGCAGCCATAGCGGCTGCATTATATTGTAGAGATGGATCGTTCGATTGTTGTTGCTGTTGTGCTTGTTGTTGTTGAAGAGCCATCATCATCCGAGCATTGGCAGCTTGTTGTGGAGTCATTGGCATACCTTGTGCTGCCGAAAAATATTTAGGGTCCATATTGGCCTTTCCTTTTTTTTAATAATGTCCTTGAAGGATGTTGGTATTGTTATATATATTTTCACAAGGTTTCAAATAAACAAATGGAATAAGATAAAAAGAGGCAGAGAAAAAAAAAAAAAGAGAGAGATTGAAAAAAAAAAAATAAGGGGGGTAGGAAATCTGAATGGTTTTTTTTTTAAAAAAAGTTTATGAAGTACTTTTAAGAACCAAAAATAAAAAACTTTTATTACCCTTTTTCCCTTATATAATCGTTTGAAATTAAAACGAAATCCAAGTTAACTGTACTTGATTTTATAAAAAAAAAAAAACGCCAAAAGTAGTTTTATAAATGGAATTGTAGAACTTTTTGGCCCTGTGTGTTTCTTATAGTATATGTATAATTTTTGATGAAAAAAAAAAGAGAACGTAAACTCAGGACCTATAAAATTGAGGCGACTCGTATATGATTTGTTGTTTTATTTTTTGTTTCTCCTTCAATCGATATGCATCAGCATGATTCGAAAAGAAGTCCGTTTAAATCATTATTATCCATCATGATAATCATATATATGATCGATTATAAATGTAATTAGTTTGATGGCATGTCACTATAGCTAATTCAACAATTAAATGAACATGGCCTCATAGTATATATACAAATTATAATCAGTAATTAGCGTGTGAAGATAGACATCATGAACAGAATATATCAATTAAAAGAATGAACTGGCTAAAAGCCATCATACACGGTAATAATAGTAGAAGGTATTGTAAATATTCATAAAGATACTACTAATTTTGAGAAGAAGAAACTGGTTTACAGCGAATAACACTACATCTAGTAATGTCAAAATTGTATTATAGCTAATAAGCCCGATATATGACACGTAGTCCTTCCTTTATATAAGTAAACACCATCGAGCCGTACTCTACGTACATAAGTATTACAACGATGAATTATTTGAAGACCACTTGAGAATAAACAAGATAAACATGTTGAAAAGAGTCCGCCCTGTTCATGAATAATGAGAAAAAGAGAAGGAGATATGTAGTGAAATATATTTTTTGAATTATACGTAATGGGAGGAAATGTCTCTATTCCTTTAATGTATATAATCCTAATACATGCATCTTTAGCAGAAAAAAAAAACTCCTATTGTGCGACACTAAAGTGAATTATTCTATTATCAGAGAAGCTGCTGCCCACTTTATTCAAGTTGTAATACTTACTATTGGATGATCGACATCCAAAATGACAAGGGAAAACTAGTACTGAATATGATTAGAATATGAAACTACGTATACGTAGCTGTTTCATTACTCAATATTGACTATAATGTAAAGAAAACATCACTGGGTTGATAACCTACGTAAAGGAATTCACAAATAATAATCCATCGATTGACTCTGATATTTTTTAGAAAATATTTAAGCGATTCGATTAACATCAAGTATTTTCTTCTCACTATCTATATTATTACTACGTACTATATAGGTACTGTTGGAAATGAATGATGAGTTCTACTAAGTTATACAAGAAGGTTGAAAAATGCTTACTACGATGAACAGCATATAGCTTAGAAACAGTAGTATTACCATCAAAAAACAGTCTATATATTTTTACATTACAGTGACAACCTACCATGCAAACATGAAAAAGGCACATTGACTAACATTATTCTTAATATATTATTAACACAATTTATTCGACGAGTAGCATATACGTATCAAACTAAAACGAGCCACACAGTTATTAGAAACGTTTATAGATAAAAGTTATAAAACTATATTTTGACCGTCTATGTGAGTCGACAAAAGGCATAAAGATCATTTCTTTGAAATTTTTAAAGTGACACCAGCATTTCACTAGGAGAAAGCGGCAATATGAAAAAGGAAACCAATGAAACATACAAATTTCTGTGGTAGTGTCAGAACCAACACCAGGAATAAGAAAAAATCATTTGCAAAAATTTAAAAGCAAAGAAAAATCTAGGCAATTCTATTGTTATATGTAATAAAGGGTTGAATAAATATATATATTATATTAATGACTAAACGTACTTAATTATAACCTTTTGAAATATATATATGTTTTTTGTTGAAAATATACGCATCACATTATCGAGCAGAACAAATTCAAACACTTTAATTATAAACGTATCCAGTATATAGTCGAAAAAGAGGTAAATACAAGTTAAATCTGCACATATTTATTATTATATTGTTAAAGGTTAGGTATAAACAGTCAATACGTATGACTTACAGAAGGGATCTTACAAGAAATTGACACCTGATTATTGATGTTATATTCTTATTATTTTTCGTGGTGATTAATCCCATCAATCAATGTCGTATGGAACTATAAAAAGACAACAGAAATGTAAATTTTATATTACAATATTTTGTAATTTTCCTACGTAATTAAAATACATGCACCAAAGAGCCTGTATTGAGAGATAGACTAGACAGTGAAGAGTGTTAACACGTTAATATGCAAGATATAAAGTATATCCAATTTTTGGATAGTTATAATAGCACTCTTCCCCCTTATATTTGATGTCTCAAACTCAACCGAGATGAAAAATAACAAATACAGTAAGTTATTCTTTATAAAAGTATAGGTGCTTGATCAGCCACAAAACACAATGAATCTCTTTTTATGTACCACATTATTTTCATTTTTTTTCAATACAAGAAAAACACTAAGTTAGTTTTTATATGTAACTCATATACCCCTCTTGAGAAATAATGACCAGGTTACAGTCATTATTGCAGTAATAAGTAAGAAAAATATATACTAAAACACAAGATTTGATTTGTTTTTTTACTGTTAAAACTATTATATAAAAAAGAAGAAAAGAGAGAAAGAACTTTACTACACAAATTGGGTTGACATACGTAGAAGCTTTGTTAGTTATACACTTTAAAGGTTTTTGCACAAAAAAAAAAAAAGAGTGTGTGTGAATTGAAAATAATGCTTTTTTTTTTGTTTCATTTTAAGGTAATTAAAAACACAAAGAAAAATAATAAAGAGAAAATATATTATTTTGTTTAATGATTATGGAAAACAGAAAAAGGGACGGATCCACCAAAAGTTGCTGCAGATTGAAAAGGTGAGAAAAACGCCAAATCATTCGCTCCCGCTGCAGCGGCAGCAGCAGCAGCAGCAGCTGCGGCTCCTGCTTCACTGCTAGGTCCAGCCATCCAAGGAGCAAGATATCCCATTGATATCCCAGTTTCTGGGAATTGTTGGGTATGTGGTTGTTGTTGGTGATGTTGATGTTGATTATTATTATTATGATGATGGTGTGTTTGCTCCTGTTGATGGTTACGCTGTTGTTCACGATTGAGTTTTCCTTGAATGCGTTTACCATATGGAGTGTTACGAATAGCTGGAAGTAGAGGACGAATACATTCCACCAACTAGAACAATAATAGAAATAATGAAAATAATAATTCAAGTTTAATAACCTTATTACATTAACTCCCTTAAAAAAAGTATTTTTCTTTTTCTTTTTACCTTGGTACGTTGTGTAGGTTCTGCATAATCCAATGCTGTTTGTACAACGTAATTTGCATATGAATCTCGTAATAACTTTTCAAGTCGAGCACGATTTGCCATTTCTTCAATTAGATGTCGTCGTGTGTCAGCTTCAGCCACGCGAATACACTATAATAAATAATGTCGATCCAATTTAAGATTGTTATAACTTTATTTTTATTTCGTATTTTCATACATCATATAAACTAATAATTTGAAAAGCGTCATACCTTTTCCATGACATTAGAGCTGAATTTTTGAACCGATAAGGAACCGACATGGCCAATGAATCGTCGAACCAACAAATCAGAAAAATTTGCATCACCTAAATCAAGCACGTATTGAACAACATAATTTCCAAAAGGGTCTTGTACAAGTGTTAATGCATGATTAATAATCTCTGTCACTAATTGTGCCTATAGTTAGATAGAAAGGGTAAAAAAGTAGGTCAGCATATTGTAACAAGTTCAATGATGGTAAAAAGTAACTTTTAAGGGGGAGCGTTAAATAACAGGGAAATAATTTACTTTTTGGTTTTCGGCCGAATAATCTATGCAACGTTGCAGCACACAGCAACCATGACGATGCGTAGCAACTTCGACGCAATTTAGACTGACAGCATTATAAATAAACTGTTTGTTATCCGAAGAAAGACGATGAAGACATCTTTGAATTACATGATTACCATTCAGATCTTTGATTAATGTTACAACATTAGGTGCTAAGGCGACTACAACCGTATCAATCTATTATATTTAAAAAAATAAATTTAGGTATGTATAAAAAAAATGCATGTATGTATACATGTATGTATATGCGTGTAAGTGTGAAATGAATGTGATTATTTTATATTCATGGGAGCAAGAAAGTGCTCTATAAACTTATAAAAAGAGAAACAAAATATAAATTTATCCCAAAAAAAATGTATACCTGTTCGGGAAGAGTGATAAATTCAATCATTTTCTGAACAGCACGCGTGCCATGCATATTTAATGAAATGCTGACCATATCGTGAGACACTTGTTCAACAATCAACGTGCGTTGATCGTCTGTGCAATGTTCCATTAGTTTTTGGCATAAATAATTACCAAACGGATCTATAATTTTTTTTTTTACCAAATATACAATAAAACCATTTTTAGCTATATATGTACATACTTCCTCTCTATTTTTCTTTTATTCCATCCGTACAAATATGCTTTTTTTTTCTTACCAGTCATAAGTTCCACAAAATGAGGGAACACGTTTTCGAAAATAATATCTCGTTGATCGTCTTTTTGTTCCTCTAATTTACGCTGCAGATATCGACAACCATATTGATCTTTGCATAAAGTGTAAATTTCATTGATAACATCTTCAAAACGTACAGAGGCAAATCGGTCTTGATCATTATGACGCCGAGGTGTAGATGGTCCAGATAGTTGTTTATTTTTTGAAGTTGGTGATGGGGGTGTACTATTGTTATTAGAATTAGTACCGCCATTATTGTTTGTTGATGATGCGGGAGCTGATGGTTGAGGTTGCTGAGGCTGTACCACAGGTGTTGGAGAGGGAGGTTGTTGATTCATATGGCGCATCAGATGGTTTAAAAGTAATGGATTCATATTACCATTACTGCATGCAGCGGCTGTGGCTGCTGCAATAGCTGCTGAAGAAGGAGCAGATGATATTGATGGCGGTGCTGGTGCTGGTGGAATTGAATTATTATTGTTATTGTTATTGACTTTATTATTCCCATTCTGTTGTTGAAAGAGCGGATAACCCACCAAGGAGGGAAGAAAAGGGGGTAACATTCCACCATCGACCGTTGATGTTGCCGCTGCAGCATATGGATGAGAGTGATGGTGAGGACTTACTAATCCCCCACTAATACAACTTATTGATTCTTTTTGTTGCTGTTGTTGTTGTAGTCGTGCAGCATCTAAACTGGATAATCGTCTAGCTGCTGCAAGGTCAGGATTTGAATAAGAAGGTGACAATCGATTGCTTCGATTGCTGTTTGTAGTATTATTATTACCACTGCTTCCAGGAGAGCTGATGCCATCCAAATCCAAACGTTTGTTTGTTATGGTATACGGAACATCCACAGAATATTTTCGAAACAAGGAAGAATGCACCATGTTGCTATTGTTGTTAGGATCGCCATATAATATGGAATCATTTCCATTTCCCCATTCTGAATGAGTAGTTGTTGGTGAAGATGTGCTTTGCTAAAAAAATAATGTAATAGGAATCTTTTTGATAAGAATTTTTTTTCTTTGGCATGTATAGAAGGAGAAGAACGAGTATAAGAATAAAGGGATGGATGAAAAGAGGGGCTTCTGCAGATTGCTTTTTTTTTTGTTGAAGGATAAAAAGATACGTAAAGAATAAAGTACATACATTATGGAAGGGGAAAAAGATTGTCTTTTTGTTGAAAAAGGGGTGAAACAGGGGAGAAGAGAGAGGGGGCGAGAGAAGAAATTTGAAAAAGAAAAAAAAGAAAAAAACTTACAAGGCATGGATAACTCTCGCGACGGATTAGTGCCGGAAAATGAGGATGCTTGTGCGTGGCATCTAACGATCGCCGCATAAAATTCGGATCAGTGGAACCTGTCATACCAGCTTGGCGTCCTAGAAAAATTAATCCGTGAGTTTCTTTATATATTAAATAAAAAAGAGACCATCATGATTTTCTATTGTAAGCCAAATAATAAAAATAAAATATTGATTTGCTTGGAAACCAACTTAACATTAAATAATTCTCTATTACCTGGTTCATCCGAAGGTGGAAACAAGAATCTGTCGCTTGATTGAGGAGTAAACGCCGTGCTGTCCGGAAATATGCCACGCATCGATCTCGGAACAGGTCTCCTGAAAAATGTTACACAACGATTAAAAAAGGGCATTCAATTCATTTTTCAGCTCGCTTCTTTCTTTTTACGCTAAAAGGCTATTGTATAATGCAGGAAAAAAAATAAAAAGAATTATTTCTTTTAAACTTACTTATCCAAAGGATGATGATGATGTTGCTGATCGTTAGAAAGATTCAAAGCTTCCATATTTGTCAACAAGTCCTGTTCAGCAACTGTTGTTACCATGCTACCCACACCATTGGTGGAGTAACTTGTTGCCGTAGAAACAGTCGTTGTAGTGCTACTATTGTTATCTTGAACGAATCGATCTGGTGAATTAGGTGCTGTGATTGTTGTAGAACTATTGTTGGTTGTTGAAATAGTGTTATAATGATGTCGACGGATAGTGGAAGGTGTTGCTGGTTTGAAAGTAGTATTATCCATATTTTTCTTAAAAACCCCCAGGGCCAAATAATAAAGAAATAATAATAATATAAAAATAAAACAAATATATATTAAAACAGAAAAAAGTGTACAAGAGAAATAAAATAAAATAAAAAAGAAAAGGAATAATATATAATTATTATTAAAAACACACAGTTAACAAAACACACACACACGCAGAAAGAGAGGAGGAGAGAGGAAGAAGGGAAAAAAAAGAAAAGAGAAGAGAAGAAAAAAAACAAAATAAATTATTTTAGGCAGTTTTTTTTGTCTTAAGTTATTCTGCCATGATGATGGTGCTGCATGCTACTTTGATGATGAATTTTTTTAGCCCTAAAATAAATACATCACAAACACTTTCGCATTTCAACCCCCTTTCTTCCATCCCGCTTTTTTTTTCTCCTTTTTTGCGACGACCGTATCAAAAATTTTGGCGAAAAAAAAAGAAAAAGAAATCACCATCATGGTTCATCAGCATGTTGTACACAGTTGAAATATAAATATAAATGTATAATATGCAAACATACATGTGTGTATGTGAGAAACTTTTTCTGTTATCCCACAGAAAAAAAAACAATAATAAACGATTTTTCTTTTTGATTTGGAGTTCAAAAGTTATCAAAGAAAAAAAGGATCTGCCAAAAAAATAAAATAAAATGACGGTGGTTTATCATCGTATGGTTTGCTTATGATCGTCAAACATTCCTATTTGTGGAATTCATATATACTTTCAGAGAGAAAATTTAATTTTCGCTCCTGTATACTCTATCCTATAACCACTATTATTTTTCACGTCGTGAAACATAATTTTTTATTATTATTGTAAAGTGAAAATTTATTATTATTGTTATGATGGGTATTTGCATACAACACCAGAAATATTTAGAAGGTGCATTATTCTATGCTGTACGTATGACGATGAAAATGATGTTTTATGAAAAAAACTGTTTGAGCTCCGTTTGCCATTAGAAATGAGAAAATCGTTCTTATAACGACTACCACGCAGTTGATATTTTTTTGCTTCTTTTATTAAGTTATTTATTACTACTTTTTTTTACATTATCTCCAGCCACTTTAGAAGCATAACAACAACAAATTGTATCTGTGGCATTAATATTTGAAATAATAATAAAAGAAGCTGAGCAAACTAAGCCTCGTTACACTGATTCCTTCAAACAAAGAAAAGAAGAAGTGCTTTTCCATTATTGCTGCGCACATACCACAGATCTGCATATAAGCTGAGATTTGTACGGTTTATTAAAAAAAAGATGTGGAAGGGGGTTCATTTTGCTACATTTCTTTTGTGCAGCACATTTATATCTTTTTTTTTTGCCACAACCGAGCTCCTGGCTTCATAACTATTATAGTCTAGCTCTCATATGATAATCCGTTTTTTATAGTCATATACCACAATTTTTTCATTTTATTATACTTGTTTTTATTAAAAAGTACTTCCTTTTGCTCTTCTCACGAACATCACGACCGTTTAATATTTTTAATTTAATTAATCAGTTTCTTACGTTGAAAATGTTTTTGTTTATTATAATTGTCTCCTAAAATCCAGCGTCTCGAAAGACATATTGATTGAGACGGCTCATAAAAGAAATTAGAAAATAAAAAACCCTATTGGGAGATAGGGAAAAGGGCGTGGAAAGGGGTACTGCGAAAGAAACTTTAAAAATAAAGTAGAGAAGAAAACATTTTGAAAATAAAGAAAAAGAGAGGGTATCTAATAGGGGAGTTATTCTAATATTAAGTGAAAATGCAAGAAAGAAAGAGGAAAATTGGTTAGGGAGGAAAAGGTAAGTAAAGTTAATAGAAGTGATTTCTTAATTATTCATTTTGGTGAGGGGAGGGGTTATCAATCCATCTGGTGAAAGCTTTACCAGGATGCTCGTCAAAGTATTGGTACTGATTGCTAGTTGGATGTTGATGGGCGTCGATCTCGGCTAGTATTGTGCAAATTGTTGCCCATATGTTTTTTCCAAAAATTGATTTTCTTGTGTGATGTAGGTTTCGAAATCAGTTTCTTACCAGTTTATTGTCTGCCATTACTACTATTCTTAAACGCTTATCGAACACACGTAAACATTTTTCACCCACTCTTATTATTATAATTTCGTAATATTTTATTGACATCTTCATATCTTTTTATTATTATTGCTATTGCACGGCGGATAATTTTACTAATAATAATTGACAATGGATTAAATCAATGAACAATATATATTTTTTTACGTAGAGTATAGGGGTACGTAGGAGAAAAAAGTTTATGTATACAAAGAAAATTTTATATCTCAATTTATGTAGAAAAGTTATGTTTATCATAGATCATCATAAGGATGATCTAACTGACAGTTCTTGATGATTGTTGTGGTAAATACAATTTGCATATCCATCCTCTACTGTACAGTACCTTATTTACCTACCTTGGGCACTTGCTTCTCTCTCTCTCTTTTTCTTTTCTTTAATGTTTTTAGATTTCACCAAATAATATATTTTTTTTCTCTTTCTTCTATTTCATTGTTATCTTAAACCTGTTTCAGAATAAGATGGATATACATTTTTGGATAAAGTTTACGAGTGTTGTACCAAAAGCTTGGAATATGTAGCGATGAATCAATTTTCTTGGTGGTACCAGGATTGTAGCTTCTCAACGAAACCTATATCAAGTGGTGATCATACTTCAATTTTGCTGCTTGTGAAAATAAAATCTAAAAACAGCGCCTAGAGTATTCGCAACAGGTCTTACCACCCAGGGATTCTGGTATAAGAATTAAGGGCGGGATTAGCTTACTACTTGACTGAATGAGTATGTCTCTTTGCGCTTTTTTTAACAATGTCATATAAAGTAATATTAAAGTGCGTTTACCAATGGATGTAGGATGGTAGGTGTATACAAAAGTATAAATAACAATACCTTGTTAATTTTATAGGCATAATTTTATTTCTTCTTATGACAATAAAGTTACGTAACGAATCATCTTTTTATTAATAATACTTGTTTTTATATCTTATATTATTATTTTTCAGGAAATGAAAAATTATCGAGTTACTAACACAAACGTGAATTAACTGCGTTCAACTATAATAGTTTGTCGCCAGTAAATACAGCCCAATCTTTGTCGTCATGGAGCTTCCCGTATATTTTTTTTTCCAATCTTGTTCTAATTTTCAAAATTGTATAAATAGCATTTGATGCTCTCAATTTTATCATCTTATATAGACACTTCGGTGTATGTATGACTATAAACTTGTTTAGTAAAAAAGAATTTAAATACTATATATCTAATTCTATAGTATATGGATGAAATAAATTAAACTGCATGTTGTTATATTTCGTTTATATTCCGTAGCATTATCATGTGCTTTCTGTTGCTTATGCTGTATTATTTATCATAATGAGAAATAAAATAACAACAACATATTATTATTACCGCATATGTTTACATTACGTTTAACAAACGTTTTTTTAGATCAATTAGATATGTAAATAATAAGATGTAGTGTATAAATATTTAAAAAAAGGCAATAATTAACTAATGCAGTTATGTAAATATGCATAGTTTAGATAAAGGTATTAAATAAAGCTAAAAAAAATGCTGATTTTTTTCTTCCTCCTCTTCTATCATTAACCACTTACTGACAAATGTTGCAAACAATACTAAAATTTTTGTTATCGGAACGACAAGTGGTTTATTTGTCTACATTTTGCGTAGCATTTTCTTTTTATGATTGTTTGGCAAGAATGCACCACACACTCTCCAGAGTTCATTTACGTACCCCCAAAGTTCGTTTTCTAATTAACCACAGTCGCTCTGGTATCCGACTGAAATTCGCTTGCCTTACAGCCCAAAGTTCACCTTTGTATCACTTAAAATTCATTTATGTTAACATATAGGTCAACACTGGTGTGTCAGTTTCTTCCGGTCAACAGTATGTTTTCCTTGCATCCACTTTGTGTATTTTCTGGTTCTCGGGACCATTTTGTGTGTGTTTTTATGGTTCTCGGGTCCTCTGGAGTCCATTGTATGTGTTTTTTTTGTTATCTGTTTGCTTTATTTTTTTCAGCAGTTCTTTTTACAACACACACTTTTTTTTTTCTTCTTGACAGCAAGCTATAATGTAAAATCTGTTGAAGTGCTCAAAATGTCCCAATATGGAGTTCAAGACTCAAGATAGTCTAAGCAGACATCATGTGTATGAATATCATTGTGATGAATGCACAATAACTGTGTCATTCCAAGGTTTGTTAAATTGATATCATTTCTTTGATCAAATTTATAACTTTTGGTTTAGGTCTATCTAAGAAAACAAAGACCAAAAGAAACGAAAATGGTCTACCTTATTCAAATTCCAAAAGATTCTACAGCATTAGACAAAGCTTGAAGACGTATTCTAAGAAGACGGCATGTCAAGAGTCTTTTTTTATATCTGCTTGTGATCAAACACCTCATGAAAATGATGAACGGACCATAAAAAGAAATGATAAAAATTCAATTGTAAGCGCTTGTGATGCCCTCTTGCACGATAAAAACCACTAACACCAAACATTGAAGCTCGTAGATGCCATGAATCTCAAACCAGTTTGTGTATCAATCAGCATGGGTGAAGAGAATTTTTTGCTAGTTCATGAAAAGCGATGGATAAACATTTGCAATGATAGAATAATGAGCATAACTCCAGTTGTAAAAAAGAGTAGTAGAGAGGCTAGTAAACATTGATATAAGTCTCAGAGATATTGTTACCAATGGGCCATATTCAAAATTATTATTAAAGGAAGGCTTTATTGAAGTGAATGAAAAAATGACAAATCTGGTGAATGATGATTGGAGTACGTTTCCACATGTTCGTTTTTCATGTGCTGCATTGCTATCAGGAATTGTAATTAGCAATCACAACAAGGCTATCATTGTCAATTGCAACGAAGTCTACGGCAGAATCGGGATGTGAACATCATGAAGGCTTTATACAGTAATCAAAAAGGCATTACACCGACATCATCACTCACTCGACCTCCACCTCCACCTCCACCTCCACAAAGCAGTAGATATGATAATGTTAAACTTATCAGCATTGATGATGATCATGGCAATAAATTGATACTTCGAACTAAAGCCTTTAATTCATTATCAACATCAAGCTTGGTATTACCATCACCAGTCGCTATAACTGTATTCGATATAACGACATTTCGATATAACCACATACGGCTTTGAGGTTCAAGACAGATTACGAGCGGGACAAATAATATATTTTTTATGATTCCCTTTAAACTTTTTTTTTTGGGACATAACAAACAATAAGGCGTTTTTTGACAATAACGGTTAAACTACCAAATATTAATACAAAGTGGGTTATCAATATGAATAAAATTAAAACGATATCTTTTTTCTTCCCCGCCCACTACAGAATATTGAAACGTCGCTAGATATATAATAAATAAAAAAAACCGTGTTGTTTTATATCCACTTGTGAACGTTCTACAAAAAAAAATCACTTGCGAGCGTAAAATGATTGTGTAAATAGAATTTTTTTATAGGTACACAACAATAAACATCAACAAACATTATCTAATACATACACAAAGCAAATCAAAAGTAGGAGAACATTATTTTTCCTTTATCATGATTTTTAGGGTCTACTCCAGTTTTATGGCATAACACGGCAAAGATTAACTACCATCTGACTTTGTAAAGCATTTACGTAATGGATGATTGATAAGATGAAACCACTAAACAACGAATATATATCACTCTAGCTGGGAGTGCCGACAATCTTTATTTGGGCTTAGGTTTTCATTGCTTTAATTGCTATATACTGAAGATTCAATGTAAATTTATATTGTCTAATAATGGACCATAATTGACATAATAAATGTAGTATCATATTTATTACGTACATGATATTTTTTTCAGCTTAATTTTCTTGTTTCTTATGATTGAACACACGGTAATAATAGCAATAGTACGTATAACAATCTTGTTTATACTTTTGTCCAATGTTAAAAAAGAGAGAGTATAATATCATAGCTCACTGCCAAATTACCACTCTTATACTGTAGTGTGGAAGAATAAAATGTCATTTTTTGTGTGCTCTTATAATCAACATATCATCTGTATAGTACGCGATATAGCACAACTTAAAAACAAAAATTTACTATTGTTGAGCTCTAAAACGAAGAAACAACTGTGAGCGATATATACATTTTCTTATTTTTATTTACACCATTATTAGTTTTATTGTTATCATTTACTGATATATTACCAGCGTTGATGGACGATTTGTAGAGTTATATAAGAAATGTTAAAAAGAGAAAACCATCAAAGCTTATAAGATTTGAAAAGTTATAATAGGTCACATCGAATAATATTAAGATTATATCTCAAAACAACAAAAATTACCGTATTTGGATTCCTGCGGAGGATATGTTTGTTATATTATGTCCTGGAAAAACACAACTCGGGTAAACAAGAATAATTAAGATTTGTTCGTTTGTTACAGAATAACCATTTATACTATTAAATATATTAAACAAGTACTCAATTTTACATTAAACATTAGAATAATCCTTTTGAGGATAGCTTTTTTCATTAATCATCTAAAAATCATTCATTAATTAAAAAAAACTGAATAATGCTTCTGTATTTGAAATTTCGTCCAGGTTTTTTTTTTTTTGGAAAAAAAGGAAATTAGGCGTCGAAATGCTTTATTTGGAAGAAGTAACCTTCTTTTTTCTTTTCTTTCTTTTTTTTTTTTTAACTATTTCTACTTTAACAAAAAGAAAAAGAGAATTATACATAAGCTTTCTTGTTATTATTTTACATATATAGATATAAACGTTATATTATAAATAATGTCAACCATTTTAGACCGTTCTCACCGAATGTATGACCCAACTTCACCCATTACTTCTTCACCAGCAACTAATTCTGGCTCATCTCATCAAAATAGTAATAATAGTAATAGTCAACCGAGTACCAACGAAAGTAAGAACGTAATTAACAGCGGGAATAATAACAGTAACGGAACCATGAATACAAATACTATGACAACAACCAACAACAGCAATGGCAACAACAACAATAATAACACTATTGTATGGAATGACCCTTCGTCCATTGAATGTAACAATAGCCATACCGAGAATTCAGCTACTACGGCTTTTGAAGAAACCAACACTAACAATAAACGGTTACTATCAACAAAGTTAAACGGTAAATCGACTTTAAGCAATACTAAAAACAATAATAATAATAGCAATAACAATAATATGGTTTGTCACCATTTCTCGTCCCATACTCGACCTTCACCACCACAACAGCAATCTTCTCAGCAATCTTTATCGTCAATGTCAAATCATGTTTCAACCAAAGATCGATCGATGCATACTTCTTTTACTACAACTACTACAGCTCCGAATTGTAACAGTAGTAGCAATAGCACAAGCAGTAGCAGCAGCAACACTAGTGTTAGCAGCAGCAATAGTAGTATTCGCCAAGACCTTAACCATTTACCACGACAACAGCAGCGCCAAGGTAACAAGTCAAAGTCGCTACGTAAAAGAAGGCTGGAGGAAGCGAAATATGATTATGAGTCAAGAATAGAACAATATTTTCAACAGCTTACTGTTGGCTGTGGAAGATATGATTGCACCAATCGATTTTGCGCTACTGGTAAAGGTAATAAAAATCACGAAAAATGGATCACTCAGTTTATTGATTTTTTTTGCTCTTGTTACTACTATTAAATAACTTTATTAGGTGGTATAAGTAATTTACATCGGCAAGCAGCACTTGTTATGTCTATTCAACTAGCATCAAAACCGGAAAGCCGACTTTGTCAACATCATCATGCATCTTATGAAACAACAACAACAAACAAACATATATGGAATACGAGCATTGAAGAAGACGGAGAGGAAGAGGAAGATGATTTTTATCATGAAGAAGTAGAAGATCAAAAATATCACCATCACTATCAACAACAAGAAAAACAGGAAGACCAATATCCAACACGTGCCAAACCATTCTTACAGTCTCTATTTTCATCATCATCTTTTTTATCATTATTTGGAATGCAAGTGGAACATGACAAACAGTCAACTCATAACGATAGTAATAAATTGAGTAAAAATTCTCGAAGACGACGTCGATCTAAACGAGAAAATTGTAAGTTAACAAAATAAGTTATTTTCTGGTTTTGTAGTATACTTTTTTTTTATCTAGACAATTGTTTTTTTTTTCTAATCAGAAATTACTATTTTAAAAAGATGACCTTCCAAATAGGACAAATCATCAAATGAATGGTAATAGAGCACTCATGGGATCTTCGTGTAACACTAGTACTACTACTACTATTGCCACTATGACTCAACGATCAAAATCAGAACAACAATCATCCTTTAGCAACAGCAACATCGATAGTAGTAACTGTAATAATGATATTGATGATAGTTTTTATTATCAGTTAGATTCCATGAGTGATGATTCAGCATCTTCACATAGTTCATCCTATGAATCCGATACGTCTAGTGAAGAAGGCATGTTGCTTGCTATTCGACCCAACATCATTGCTCATCTCAATTCAGGTATTGATCAAATCCAGCAACTATCGAATCAACAAAAAATAAATCATTGGTGCCGTGGCATATTCCAAAATTGGGAAGGGATTGGTAACAGTTTATTATTTAACGACGACACTGATCTTATTTCAATTGTCTATCGTAACGATGAGGATGTCGATAATGTTACTTCATTTCACAAAATCAATTTCGGTGACTTACATCAATTTTATAAGGCTCTTCTTGGTACGAATAACAATAATAATAATAACATCCGAATATCTGAGACAGTAACAGAAAGCTTGGAAACATTATTGGACAGGATGAATATGAATGCTGATGGAATGACATCACTTGTAACCATTCAAGACACCGATTCTATACATTCTATTGTAGAATGGTGTAGATCTTTATTGGCTGTAATGGAATGGATTCGAATTCAACAGCAAAAGTCAACAGATATAAATGGAAGTAATAGAAAAGATAATGAGAGTATTAACAATGATGATGCCCATGCGAATACTGGGATACCAGGAGCAAAAACTATGGCATCATCATCTATTGCAATATCAGGTGATATGTGGTCTGGTATCTTGTCGCACAAATTTATCCAAGTGGTGAATAAAATTGCATGCCATCGACAAAGTGTCATTCGACAAGTTTTAAAGCAATATTTGGCAAGGTAAAAAAAAAGAATATAGGGATAGCAGTAGAGTAGCAGTCGTTGCTACAGTAATACAATTTCTGGATTACCTTGGACTGACATTTCTTTTGATATATATCATACAAAAAAATAATTAGTTTGGATGTGTTGCGAATGCGTTCACTTGTAACACATCTTCATGATTATTTAATAAATCATTTTCACACCGGCCCGTATAAGCATGGAGAACAAGATTCGGTTGTCATGGCAACGAAATTTTTAGAGCTTGCTTGTAAGTACCTTTTCTTGGAATGTACAAAAGAACCGAAGATTGAGTGAGGAAAAATATTAGAAAGCTAAGAAATTTTTTTAAATTTGTTGTGATTAATGGAAAATTTAGATGAAGCGAATTTATTACCTACAACCGATACAATTATTCCAGCTAGTGATTTTAATTGCGAAGCAGTATGTAAAAAACTCAACATCAAAAATGAATATCGTATTTGGCGACGTGTATTACAATATGGTGAAGGACGACATTCTATCTCTACTATTGCAGCATCACGACAATCATCTTCTGCCAGTCAATTCTATGGATTAAATGAGCAACAACGACGCACACGACTCTTTTTAACGACCACTTCAACCTCTATCTTACTTCCTTATCCATTTGCCAATGAATATCAATTTTCATGGTTCAGTTATCCATTTCTATTACCACCTCCAGTCAAACGAAAAATATTACAATTAGATGCTATGTCTCAAATGTCGGCCGAATATGAAGATGCTTGTGTCAATCATACATTAGTAGTTCATGCACGACGTTTGTTATCTGATGCACCCCGTATGGTTCGTAATTTGGAAACTAACTTAAAAAGTGCCACTTGTCCTTATTTGTTATTGGAAATTCGGCGTGAACATTTTGTCGAAGATACTTTTCATCAAGTATCAAGACAATGGGTAAACATTAAAAAGCCCCTCAAGATCAAATTTGTTGGAGGTGGTGAGGAAGGCATGGATCAAGGTGGTGTACAAAAGGAATTTTTCAATGTCTTGTTTGAAAAATTAATGGCACCCTCCATGGGATTGTTTGATACGGACCCCGAAACTCGATTACAATGGATGTTACCTGTGGTGCACAGTGAAGAATCTTTACGTACTTATGAAATGGTTGGTGTGATGATGGGACTAGCCATTTACAACGGTGTTATCATGAATTTGCAGTTTCCGCAAATACTTTGGAAAATTCTTGTTTTACCCAACGAATCCAACATTGAAACATTGGCCAGTAGTCATAAATTATTCACATTTCAAGACCTATGCGAAGGATGGCCGGCTTTGTCACATGGATTACAACAACTGTTGGATTGGGAAGACGATGATGTACAAGACGTATTTTGTCGAAATTATGAAATTTCTCTGGATGTCTTTGGTCAAGGTGTTGTAACGTGGCCATTAAAACCTGGTGGAAGTAATATACCGGTGACAAACACCAATCGATTGGACTTTGTTCGCGATTACTGTACCCATTTCTTATATTATGCTCAGCGAGAACCTCTATTGGCGATTCGCCGAGGATTATGGAGTATCATGGGTGGATCGGCTATGAATCTTTGTACTGCTCAAGTATTGGAAGTAGTGGCATGTGGTCAACGACAAAGTGTAGATCTAGATCTAGAGGAATTGGAACGTGCGACAGAATATGATGATGGCTACAATGCTGAACATATCACCGTTCGGTATGATTTTTTCTGAGAAAAAAATAGTGTGGGTGTTTGAGAGAGAGAGAGAAGGAGAATAAAAAAAACAGCTTTTAATTTTACTAAATAAAATTATATGAAAATTTATAGAAATTTCTGGTCCGTTGTGCATCAAGACATGACACCTGAACAAAAACGAAAACTATTATTCTTTGTTACAGCTAGTGATCGTGTTCCAGTGGGTGGATTAATGGAATTGACATTTGTGGTACAAAGAAACGGACCGGACAGTGACAGGTTACCTACAGCACTTACGTGCTTTAGTCGATTATTACTTCCCGAATATGCATCAAGGGAAAAATTAAGTGAACGATTAATTACAGCTATAGAAAATGCAAAAGGTTTTGGACTTGTCTAAACTATTCCAAGCAATAGTCAATATATTCACAATCTGTAAAATAATAGATTTTCATTTTCATTTTTTTTTTTTTTTTTGCATTATACCTCTTCTTTTTCTTTTTTACTTCTACATCAAATCAGTTTTATACATACACTTTTTGTTTTCGTCCACTTCCAATCATATCTAACAGAAATGAAAGAAAAAAATAAGAAAGTTTTGTTTTATTTTTCTTTAAAAAATGAATGATCAAAATGATGAATGTTATATCAGAAATGATGTATGTGTATGTGTGTATGTTTAATATTTATAGTTCGTTTGTTTAGAAAAATGGAATCCGATATATGAGTAAATAAATGAAGTTAGTGTGGGTGAGTGAAAGAATGTGAACAAAATAAAAATCAAAAGAGGGAACCAACGAAAAAAAAGAAAAAGCAGAACGGAATAAAAAGCAAAAATAATTAGGCACAAAGAACGAGATCAGCAGGCTGTTGTTTCTCACTGCTGGTGTTATTATTATTCGAATTAGTATTATTACTATTATTAGCAGAAGTAGATAGTGAATTATTATCAGTAAGTGTTGGAGAAGGTGAAGAATCGTCAGATGTTGATGAAGTATTAGAAGAAGTAGAGGTTGAAGTACGCATCATTGGATAAGGACTTGGTGATCGAATAACCTGAGCATTAGCACCATGATGTGAAGTAGCTAATAATGGAGACTTTATATCAACACCTAATAAGGGAGCAACAGGTTGCTTACAAATATTTCCCCACCATTCTATCAATATACGTTCAACTAAGCGGCTTGTGTCAGGGTCTACTTTAACATAACTTCGGGGTGTAATCATCGAGCATAATGTAGTATGAATTTCATTTTGTTTATAAGGTGCTGTTCGTAGTTGGGTATTAATTAGCAATGGACGGAGAACTCGGAGATATGCATCGCGGAGCTATATAAACCAACACGCATGTTAAAAAAATTATTTAGTACGACATAAAGAGAAAAGCACGAGTTTTTTTTTTTGAGAACCTCAAAAACATATATGTAAAAAAAAGAGAAATAGATAGATTTACCGCTGCTGCCTCACGTTCTTCACCTAAATTGCATACTTCACGTAATATGATATCAACAAGTACGTAAAGATCATTGGTGTAAAAGTATTCATACAATGATGGTAAAGTGAAAATACCATATAATAGTTTAAGTATAAGCAATTTAACGCATGCATCATCTAATAGTAATGATAATATGTTTTAATATATGTAATGTGAGTGGGTTAAGTTTGATGTTCCTTAAAAAATATATATTACATTTACATATTTCGGGAGTAGAGGAAATGAAGGAGGATTTAATTATAGAAATAAAAATATTATAAATACCTGACCGATTAAGCATAAAAATCAAATTAGCGCTAAACGTGTTGGATGTCCCTATACGTTTGGATAAGATATCTAGCACCTTATTATTACTAGGTTGTCCCTTGGCTGCCATTAGGAATTGTTCATTAAATACAAGCAATAATTGAATTATATCATAATTAAATGTTTCATCTGAATCATCTAACATGGATTCGACTACATCTAAAAGATGATTAAGAAAACTTGGTGTAATTGCGTCTAATAAAATCGGAAATTATTTATTATTATTATTATTATTATTATTATTTAGTATCACACACAAACAAACAAAAACAACTTTGTTTTCTAAAAATAATAATAAACTTCTTTCTTTTTTCTTCTATTTTACTTTGATCTTACCAAGATCAGCGGCTCTTAATCTGGACACTTTGCACATCTCAAATGCAAGTACCACTGATACTCCCATTAGTTTATAGCTATCTGTAGCTGTTTCCTGCAATATCTTTCTGAAAAGTCGATTTTGTTTATTTTTTCGTGCATCAGAAACAATATATTTCATCCACCGAGGATCTTCTTTTCCCGCGTAGATCAAAATTGTATATGGGATCAGCAGATCACTATCGTTTTCATTTGTCGTAACAAGGGCATGACCATGTAATATGTGGCTCAGTATAGTTGTACTGTGTTCTAAAAAGAGTGTTGAATCTATCAATTTATAAGCCATTTGAGCTCGTTCGGCTAGTGTTTCGCAAAAGTCATCTATATTATTCAAACATGATATTATTGTCATTGTCATTGTTGTAAGTATATATATACATATATATAAACGCACAGCCTCTACTAGAAAAAACAGATGATCACCCTCCACACAACACAAACACACACACAACCCAAAATGGTTTCGCTTTTTTTTTTCCCCTGCTGATCTAATTATATTATTAGAGGATATATATTATCAATATCAATAATACATACGCTGAAATCGAGTAACGAGTCGAACATATTGTGTTGTTATTCGTTCAGCATCCTCTTTATTTTCACATGGTAACAAAAGTATATCATCCAATTCTATACGAAAGAAAAAGATAAATAAAACAAAAAAGTTTCAGTCGAATGATTTCAGTTAAAAAAAAATAAAACGATTTCATAAGTATCAAGTTTACCGGCATTAAAACTTTCGGCATCGTCGAAAAAGTAATCAATGGCATCGTAGTCCATTGCTACCGAGGATTATGAAAGTGATATAAAGAGGTGAAAATAAAAAAAGAAAAAAGAGGGTTTTTTTCTTACCGGGGGTTGGGAGGGAGAGGGGAGGTTCGAAAGGAAAAAGAAGAAAAAGACAAAAGGGAGATATTATAGAAGGATAGAAGGATTTGCCTAAAAAACTTGCTGGAAGGTAATATATTTTGTCCATACCATTTTTAGAAACGATTCACACTCAGTATCATGGAAAAATAGCAACGAACACCATATCTGTAAATCATTAGTAACCCTCCTCGGGCGATTTTTTTTTTTTTTTGACCTGAGAAACATCACAATTATTTTTTACTGCTGACAGGTTCTCTGAAAAGGCTATAGTGAAAACCCACTCCGAAAGTCAAAACTTCAAGGAGTTTCGTTTCTACCTTCTTTTCCTCTTTTTCTCTTGCTAGTTATAATTACCTTCTATTTGTTCCCCCTTCCTTTCCGTTATTCCTTCTTTTACTTAACTTTTTTGTTTTGTTTTTTAATACCTATCTATTCCCTTTTTTTAATCTTTTCCCTCTCCCTCTCTCCTTTTCTTTAATATTCATACAATATGCAATTATTAAATCTAACAACTGACCATATAATAGCCTCTTTGGATCCAACCAAAGTAGATCCTTGGACCGATGAAGCAAAGTCAGTCTGGGTGCCGATTATCGCTTATTGGATATATAGTATCGCATTTCATTTCTTGATGAAGGCCGAGATTCCCTTCATTGAAAAATATCGTATTCATACTTCGGAAGATATGGCAAAGCGAAATCGAGTAACATTTTCACGAGTGTTGTTGATGGTTGCTTGTCAACAAGTAATTCAATGTATTTTAGGACTTGTTGTCATTACACCTCCTTCCGATCCTGCCGCTGTTGTACGCAAACAAGAAGCTTTGGTGGTTCATCTTACTTCTCATATTCATACAATCTTGTCGTTTGTTTTACCACACACCAAAAATACAACCTCAATTGCTTTTTCACTTGCTTATAGTTTGTATAATTTTGTATGGCCTTGTATTCAATTCTTTCTTGCCATGTAAGTTATCAATTATCAAGTTGGAAGGGTTTGATAGAAGAGGTTATTTGGAGTATATAGATATATATATATATATTATGGTGGCAAAAGATTAAAGGGAATAATGAATAGTTTCATTAACTGATATTATTTTCTTTATTTAATAGGGTGATTATGGATACACATCAATATTTTCTTCATCGCCTTTTCCATGTCAACAAATTTCTTTACAAACATATCCATTCACATCATCATCGATTATATGTTCCTTACTCATTTGGTGCATTATATAATCATCCAGTAGAAGGTTTTTTGTTGGATACACTTGGAGCAACAATCGCATTTGAATTAACTGGAATGTCACCTTTCTTAGGAATGATTTTCTTCTCATTTTCGAACATGAAAACAGGTAAAATTAAAAATTTATAATGAGTTATATAGCGGGGCAAGTGGCAGCAAAATGTAACAAAAAATAAATTAACCAATTTTGGAAATAGTTGACGATCATTGTGGATATTCGTTTCCATGGGATCCTCTTCAATTTTTCTTTGGCAACAATGTCGTCTAGTAAGTTATTGTTTTTAATGTGGAAATACAAGTAATTAGCATGAGAGAAGTAATCAGGAAATTTAATATTATAATTATTTTGATTATAGTCATGATATCCATCATCAACCTTATGGTATCAAAAAGAATTTTTCACAACCTTATTTTACATTCTGGGATTGGTTACTTAATACACAATATACTGGACCTGTCAGGTCAAACAAGGTTGCTTCTAAGCAACAATAATAATATACAATTACATAACAATAAGCAACAACAAAACGCTTTTCCATAACATTATTAGTTTATCTTTTTTTTTATTATCTTCCTTTCTTTCTTTGTAATTTGCATTAACATTATCTTTTATTTTTACTTTATCTTTTGTAATATCTTCTGTTTGCATTATTTTTTAATTCTCACCTGTATCTTTTCTTTTTTTTTTTCTTTTTTTTGTTATATTGCACCAGAGGCAAACTGTTTGATATTGTAGTATCTACTATAATTTTTATTTTACCCCATCTTTTTATTTTTATTTTTATTTTTTTTTACTTAGAACCCATAACAATAATAATAATTTTGCCCCTTTTTCCCACTCTCTTGAATTGATTTATTTTATTAAAAAAATATGATATGATATATTAATTTATCGTATGTTTCTAATATACTCTTTTTTAAAGTCGCCTGTTTATAATTTTTGAATGTCTGGTTTTCTTTTTCGTCTCCGAGTATCTTTAAAACTTTGATCAAAGGTATGACAATAGTTAAGTACGTAAACCATATTTATTTTCGCATTTACAAAAATCTTAATATTATTTTACCAAGACTATTATATTGTTCTTATCAAGATATATAATTTATTGTTCCGAACAAGCAAACTTATAGGCCACAACGAGTGTTGCCTATCACACATGGTAAACAATTGAAAAAATTATTTTTCCTTGCTTAAGTTTATAAGTGCAGTTGGAAAATCTGATAAGCATCAGGTTTTTATGTTAACGATTAAAGGATTTTTTTTCCTAACGATCGGTGGGTGAGAAAGAGAAATTCATTTGACAGTATTGGCAGAATCGAGCATTCTCTTTTAACTTGTGATTTTTTTTAGCAGCTTGGATTCTTTTCTCTTTGAAGTTTATGTGTTCGCTTTGACATTTTTATCTTGTTTAATTCTTATTTGATGTTTCTTCATTATCTCATGATAAAAGTTTCTCAGTGAAAGGCCGTCATTTCAAGAAGAGCTTGGAGTGCATCCTGATCTAGCAATGTTGACAGCAAATATGTAATTATTCCAAGCATTTCTTCACGTGCAGGATTATTATCTACTATGTATATCATTTATGAACCAAATGCCCCTTGGATTTCCCTAATATAATAGCAACTAGTCTTTTAACTACCCAAGAACTAAGATGACAACACCAACAAATTTTTCTTGTTGTCGTTGTCTTGTTTCGTTTTAGTATCTTTTTTTTTGTTTAGTAGTAACAAAATTCCGACACTAGGCCGGACCTTACAATCCGTTATTTGACGATCGTATCATATGGTTGCACACTCATACAATGATTAAATTCTTATATCCTACATTATTTTTATGAATATTACGTAATCTAAGAACGAAAACGTGTAGAAGTAAAAGCACACAGATAAATTATTTGGTAATGACGTACAAGATTACATTATTATCCCCTTCAATTCCTTTAAATAAATATGGCATGGTAGCAGCACGGACCAAATAATATCTATTAATAAAATATTCATTATTGCTCTTTTATAACATTGATGGATTGTTCAGCATTAGCCAAAAAAAATATAATTGTTATCCCTGGTATTTCGTGTTATTCGTAAACTCTACTCCATCATACATATCATACCATTCTTATATTCAAAACCGACATTGCCAAATTTAAATTGACATTTTAGTATGTGGCGTATATCATTTGAAGACAAGTTTTATCGGCAAACAAGAAATTATTCTTAATATGGCGACATGATAAATGTCTGTTTTTTTTTTTTTTTGAGTTTTATATTAAAATAATAGCTTACGGCCTGAGCGTTCCCCATTGCATAATAATGGTGTGTTCGCTTTTTTTTTCAACAGTACAACATAAATATAATGGAAGAAAAGGTCGAGTATACATATATACAAATAAGAAGTAATTCATGATATTAATAACCCATGAAACAGCAAGTTTATTTATTTACGTACTGTTCAAAAAAAATTGGGTAAAAATTCTCTCCAGATTGATTACTGCTACGTAAGCATAGTTTTTTTTATCAATGAAGTAATATTGCTTTGTCTCCATCTTTTTAAGTAATTCCAAGCTCCTAATTTTTGTTTTATTTTTGAAAAAAAGAAAGAATAAAGGCTTAGTTCTCAACGTTTTACATCTATAGTCTGTAGAAATTGCCGCTAAGCAAGAGAGCAAAGAAAAAAGGGGAGAGGGGGGTGGGTTGTAGTAAAAGTAACATATTTTTTTTAGCGAATCAGTACTTTCGCCAATGAAAATAGAAAAGTAAATTAGCAGATATGATATTAAGAGTAAAATATTTAACTTGAAAGGTACAGTGCCTTTGTAGTCTATCATATAACAAAAATAAGTAATTACTTTTATGTCTATCCATGACTTGACTTAACATGGCTTCAGTAATTTTGCAGTAACTTCCTGCAGTAGTAACCAGACTTTCCCGGACGGACGCCGAACAACATCTAGTATTTACTTATAAAAATTACTGCATGCTGAACCTGCAGTAGGTGCTGTAGCCGCACAAGGAGACAACAGTAGTGGCACAAGAGGCTAAAGGGAAGCTACACGTGACCATATGATACTTAATTTTCTTCTCTTTTTTCCATAGCTATAGAATCATCTCGAGTACTGTAAAATTGAACTTGCTTTTTATAATCTAGTAAATGTAAATAAATACTATCTGTATGTGAAGCTTACTTATGACTTTTCAAACCCGAAATTCAAACAGCTAAAGCATACAGTTATACTGCATTAACTTTTGAATTATTTTATTTAGTCACGATAATGTCAGGTTCGAACACACCTCCTTATTATTTTTTCTATTAATATTTTTTATATTTATTATTTTCTCTTAATTTAATAAAGTATATACGATATACTACTGCAACTATTGTAACGAGTATTATAATTGTAATTGCAAAACAGTTTCTGTGGAACCCGGTTAGCCAAATTATCGACTTGAATTATCGATTTGAGCTACATACATAAATATTTTTCTTCTTATGAAAATGTTAAAGCAATTCTTATATTTGCTAGCTCAGGATGTAAATGAGTTAACTAGTTATGTAAATATTATAATGAGTTACGTAGGGAGATAATAATAAAGAATCATAAGATTCATGCTGTGTGGCTCTTATCTGATATTACATGATCTATGTTGAATACAACTACTGAACCTACTGCAGTCTTCCTCTTAAGGAAATATGCGGTGAAAAAATCCTACGTACATGTTGTTCGGCGTTTGTCTGTGAAAGCCCTGTCACTACTGCAGAAAGCTGCTGCAGGAAGTTATTTCTAGCTATGAATACATCTGACACCCTTCTACAACCTTGTTTTAAATCTCTCCTGAAAAAAAGACAGTGATGTTGCAATAGTTATATGATGACATGGGAAAACTCGGAGAGAGAAAAAGAGGCTTGCGTATATACACATATATATTATTGTTAAGATCCAATCAAAATAAAAAAAAAAGTATTTTACCCGATAACTGGTTCGTTTGCTATGCTGTCATGCATGAAGTATAATTAAAATTAGTGCTGTTAATAAGATATTATGTACTACAGTAATCAAAAAAGTTCTAAAAAATCATTAAACAAATAATTTTTTCTATTTTTCCCTGTACGTATGATGCCATAAAAATATATTTTACTAATGAGAAGTGAATACGTGCATGATAATGAAGTTGAGAGCAAGATTTTTGAAAAAATATAGAATTGAAGGCTTGTGTAAAAACGGATAATCAAACTATATATGATTTTTGGTTGGTTAAAATATTTTGGTACCTTTTTTTTACTGTTCTTATTTGGATCGGAACGAAATAATGTTTCATCTGTCAAAAAAAAAAAAAAAAGATTGCCTTGTATGTACCTTGATGGTTTCGGATTTATTTTTATTTAAAAAAAAGAAACCAGACGGTTAATAATCGTTATTTTGTCAAAATAATAAAAGTACTTTAAAGAGATATAGAGAAAATGTTCATAAATAATAGAATATAAGGTGATTTTTTTGAAGCAGAAAATTCCATTCCAGTAAAAGTTTAGGTTGATCAATGCATATTACTTAATTGAAGATTAAGCTCAGACTAGGCTTCAATTCCGATTACTGTGTTTCGCACACTCAAATATATTAGTGTGTAAGTATCTTCTCCTCTTTCTTTTTCTCTCTTTTTTTTTTGTATAACCGCATCCTCCCCCTTATTTACTTATTTATTTTCCTTTATATTTGTTTATTGGAGGACGTATATGGTGACATAGTAAAAAAATGACAACGAGCTCATTCATTTCTAATTTACCTCAGGAGCTCATTGACCGTATTGCCCAACTATTAACACAAGAAGATCGTCATGCCTGTATATTAGTATGCAAACAATGGCACAAAGTTTTCCTTTCTAATCTCTACAAAAATGTCAAAGTTCGTACCCGACAAGCGCTACAAAACTTTTTCATGGCCTTACAAACATCATTATCAATATCACCGGAATATCCGTTGGGCTGGGTTGTTCGAGACTTGACTTTGGGACATGGCACTCAGCTATTACCTTATCGAGCTACAGATTTGCGTGATAAAAATTATCGTATTGGATTGTCACGACCTAGATGGAATGCTTTACCGCGACTTTGTCCTTACCTTGAGGTACTTGATTTTCATTGGACCACCTGGATTGAAATTGAAGAAAACAGCAGTGATGTTTTGTTTCAATGGCAATCTTTACGACAAATTGCTCCCTTTCATCGCTATGATATTTTATTTCAATTTATTAATACTTATGGCCAACGGTTAACTCATTTGGAATTGACTCGAGCTGTGGTGGAACAAGTGATGGATTGGAAATCACTTCTGATACGAATACCGGTATTATCCCATTTGACATTGACATGTGCTATTGATTTTGGTTCATTAATGGTGGGGCCGTTGACAATACAATTGGATGATTTAATACCTTATTTACCGAAATATTTAAAATCATTATCTTTAACTATGTTTAATATTAATTTACGACAAGGACAACAACTACATACCCACAAAGAGTTACGAACATTAGATTTTCATATGGTTGAGTTTCGTTCTCCCGCAGCGATTATCTGTTTAGGACAAAGTTTCCCACAATTACAAAGTCTATCAATTGGAAGAGCTATCGGTACAAGTGGTACTTTGGACCGGCAGGATCATATACAAGCCCTTGCTACCATGTTACAACAAAGTCATCATTTGAAATACCTTGCATTGAATCCGATATGGAATATGAAATTATTGGGATCGATTCGACATGCATCCTTATTAGAATTACGGACAGGATCATTAAATGGACAAATAGAACATCAGCCAGGCACAAGGATTGCAAAAGAGGCTTTTCCCAAATTACTGACATGTTTGTCTCCGGACGCAACTGTTCTTGAAATTGCTGTACCACCCACACTTGTCAATATTGCTGATTGGATTCGACCGCTTAGTACATCATGTCCTCGTTTATCGACACTAGAACTCACAGGAAATAGAGATGCATCTTATCTTTTGACACAGAACAATAATAGTCGTCAACATCATTTCCCATTACATATCATATTGGATGCTTTAGCCGGCAGTTTACAATCATTAATTATACGTAATGCAACAATCTATGTACCTTCCCAACAACGGTCATGGCAACGACAAAACACATTATCATCATCATCGTTGTTATCTAATTGCGACGATAAGCAACATGCAACAATTCTCAAAAAATTTGGAGTCCATCATTCTATTATCCGTGCTGATATATTTGATTATTTGGCAATTCATTGTCCATTACTCAATGATTTATCAGTAACAGATTGTCATTACTATGTATCTTTACCTCGAGTTCATCTAGATATACGATTTCCTAACCACGACTTACAATCCGTTGTATTACGATCCATTGGTGTTGTATGTGAACAACCTGAACAACAAAAAACATTAGCTATGGGGATGAGTTTGGCATTGAAATATAAAGGAGAAGTTTATCATTCAGCATACCATAAACCTTCTTTTGTTCGTAATTTGGTGCGTTTGGACCGATTTCCTTTATTGACACCAGAAGAAATTAAACTATATAGTGGTGGTAATCATGGAACAACAGAAGTTGGATTAGAAACATTACAGAAGGAATGGTTTAGGGCCAATCGTGAACATCGGTACGCATATGGACAAAATTTGATTCCAGATAAATCATTTGGTTATATTTCTTTAAAAGCACGCGTTGTACGCAAATGTTCTTTTGAAAGTGTCCTATTATAAACTTCTCCCCTTTCCCTTTATTTCTCTCCTTCTTACTACACTTGCACATTTTTGATTTTCATTTTTTTTTTCATTTTTTCAATAAATTATCTTAAATTATTACTATTATTAAAAGACATATAAAATGTTTAAGATTCTGTTTTTTTTCTAAATAAACGCGTGGTTGTTATGTAAACGACAACTTTTTATTTACCGCGTTGTACGCGTTATTTGGAAATAAAATTAATTGTGTTCTGTTGTAAACCTCCCTCTCTCCGCTTTTTTTTTTTTTAGTTCACTCTTTCCATTCATGTCAGCTGCACAATCACGAAAAGAAGCTGCTATTGCTTCTTTATCAACATCTGTTCCACAAATCTTTAACGAAGCACAAAAACCAAACGCTAACCATCGAAAACATGCTATTGCCATGCGCAAAATCCAGGAACAATGTGCCTTAAATTCACCCATCGTATCCGGGGAACCTCATGATATTGATCACGAAGGTGAAGTGGCATTCAATCAAGCAGTTATAAAAAACATCAACAGAATTTTACAAATTCGAAAAGGTGAACCTCATGCCGATCGTATTACACGTTTTATTTCTACGTTTTTACAATATACACAACAGATAGGTTCGTTCTTTCTTATTATCTATTATCTTGTAACTTTTGTCAAGAGAGGATGTATATCAACTTCATATTATTTATATAAAAATCTAACTTAAATATATATATATATATATATATATATATATAAATAGATACAAAAAGTGTCAATGGTGATGAAGATGATGACGAGGAAGAAGACGAGGAAGGAGGAGAAAAGATGGATGAAGATGAAGATGATGAGACAATATCGTCACGATTTATTGAATATATGTTAAGACATTTATTACGTGGACTACCAGCGAAAACAAAATCAGTTCGATTACGATGTTGTCAAATTATTGCAAACAGTATCAACTCTTTAGGTGAAATTGAGTAAGTCCTCTTTCCCTCCTTCATTTTCATAGACTTTCTGTTTTTCAGATTCAAACACTCGATAGAGAAGAGAAAAAAAAATTGAGCTTCATTCGCTATATTTATTTTTTTTCTTTTCCAGCGAAGAATTATATCAAGAATTGAGAACAGCCTTATTTAAACGAATTCGAGATAAAGAAGCATCTATTCGAATACAGGCAGCGACAGCACTAGCTCGATTGCAAAGTGCAGATGATGAAGTGGATCAATCGGATGGAAAAACAATTACAAAAAAATTACTATGGTTATTACAACATGACCCCAGCGCGTATGTTCAATATATAAATATCTCTTTTATATGACGAGAATGAGGATGAGGATGATTGAAAAAAGATACTTTTACTGTATTAACGAAATGAATATACGTATCAAAAAATAATGTTTGTTCTAGTGAGGTTCGACGTGTTGTCCTTTTTAATTTGGATATCACAGATGAAACAATACCATTTATTATTGAACGAGGAAGAGATATTGACGCTATCAATCGGCGTGTTGTTTTTCTTAAACCTATGGTTGAACTTGCCGATTTTCGAGATCTTACAACAGAACAACGACATCAGTTGTTGAAATGGGGATTAAAGGACAGGTAATAGATTATTATATTTCATACGAGAGAAAAGGAGGGGATCTCAAGATAAGGCAGAACATAAGTTAATGAATCAAAACAAAAATACAAAATAGAGATCCACTTGTACGACGTGCAGCAAGTAAAATGATTGCAAATGAATGGATTCGCCACGCAGATAACAACTTATTGGAAGTGAGTAAAACATTGAAATACGTGATTGTTGGAAAGGGAATGTACATATTGGAAATTTGTTAATTGATAGAAAAAAAAATTGCTTAGTTTCTGGAACGTATGGATGTTATAAGTGATGGTGTTGTTGCTGAAGATATGCTTCATGCATTTCTTGATACCAGACCTGATATTGTCAAATCAATTAAATTGGATGAACCATTCTGGGATAATTTATCAACGGAAAGTGCATTGATGGCAAAAGTTCTTATCAAGTTTCTTAAAAAAAACAAGGTAAAGCAAGTGGTTTTTCATAAACGGAGAAATTTAATTGTTGTTGATTTTTTATTTCTGTATATGTACTAAATAAAAAAATGAATTAATGGGTGGATGAATAAATGTTTTTTTTTTTTTTTTTTCACTTTTTTAGGACGATGAAAAACTTGACGAAGTACTACCCACAGCCACACGATTAGCATTTATTATTCAAAATTATAATAATATTTGGCAACAAGCACCAAAAGAAACTGAAGCTGATTATGAATTCATCATGAGTCAATTACTTGATATTGCAAAGTATTTGGATTATGCGGATGAAGTGGGTCGACGGAAAATGTTTGTGTTACTACGTATGTTATTATGTTTTTTTAGGGAGAAATTGATATAATTATGTGTCAGCTAAAAAAATGGATTTATATATATATATAAATGTTTTAGGTGATATCTTGATGGCCCCTGATATGCCAGATGATCATATGGTTAGTTCAGTGGATTTATTCAAAATTATATCGTTGGATGAACGAGATTTCGTACGGTAAGTGTGATTCTATATCATTTTTTTGTTGCCATGACAACATATTGAAAGCTTAAAACTAATATTAATGAATTTATTCATTAGAACCATTATTGAAATTATCACTGATATTGAAGAGTTATCAACATTTGATGAGGATATGGTATTGTATTATTAGCTTATAACCTTATTTAAATTTATGTGCATATGTATGGTTTTCATATTCTGATATCGTACTCTTTTATAGGCAATGGAAGGCCCTTCTAAAAAATTTAAAATAAACGAGATCACAAGTATAAAAACAGAAGCTGGTGAAGTTGATCAGACTTTACTTCAGAAAATGCTTTTACAATTAAAACGTTTGAGTATATGTAGATATATGTTGGAACGAACTGAGGAGGTAATCAAAGGAAAAAAAAGATAATAATGACTATATGTGAGAAGGATAGTTCAAGTTAGCTGACATTAAATGTTATGCATAATTAGTCTTTACAAGATAATTCTTCATTATATGGTGTATTAAATGAACTTATTGTCCCATCTGTACAAAGCAAAGAAGCTGTAATTCGGGAAGAAGGTTTACATTGTTTAGGTTTATGTTGTACTTTGGATAAGGTAAATATACACATTTTATGATTTCTGCACAACTGAAGATAACTAAATATAAGGAATTCGTAACCAGACCCTTGGACACCACAATATCTTATTATTTGCGCACTGTATCAACAACGGTCATGAGCAATTACAACAAAAAGCTCTTATGGTATGGAACAATTAATTGTATTATTACATCCATTTTGTATTAAAGAAACTCATTTTTTTATTATTATCTCATATTAGATTCTATTTGATTTGATGATGACCTATGGAGTATCCACTGTGGAAACCAAACTCGGCGGTGTAAGTACGAAATTGCAATCGATTCTATTGGAAAACCAAAATACTCATCAAACAAAAACAAATCATATTCTTTGTTAGGTTGATGAACTTAGAAAGATTCTTGAGCAATGTGTGGATCATGATAGTCCAGAAGTCCAAAGTACTGCTGTTGAGGGATTATCCAAATTGATGTTGACTCGTATGTTCAAAGATGAATACGTAAGTTCTTGAAAAAATAAAATAAAAACTTCCATATATTTTTAGGCTGTATATGAATATGTTTATATGTGTGTTTACTAATACTCTATTTTCTTTTTTTCATCGCTGGATATAATAATATAATCAATAGACTTTAAAGATGATGACGCTTCTGTACTTTTTCCCGACTTCGTTTGATAATGAAAAAATTCAACAATGTTTGAGTTATTTCTTCCCTGCCTATGCTTATTCAGCTGCTGAAAATCAAAATTTATTAGCAAAGGTAATGAATTGTTCAATTAGTAGGAATAGAGAAAGAAGTGGAAAGTGATTGATTCCCACTCATTGGATTATTACCTTTTCAATATAGGTGGCAGTACCAGTATTGCTCAATCTTTGTGACACATACTCTGATCTCGAACAAGATGAAAAAATGGCTCCTCCTGCACGTATATCTGATATGTTGGCTGATTGGACTGATCCACGCAAAATTGAAGTGTATGTTGCTATTAATTGATTGTTGATATAATAATACAAAAAAAAGTACTTGTTTTAATTCAGTTTATTTATTATAATAGGAGTCGCATTGCAACCAACGGGGATGAAGAGGTAGATAAAGGGATTCAAGCCGATGTTGCTTATGATTTATTAAAAGCCATTCATAATCAAACAAGTGGTGAGCTCTTTTATATATATATATATCTTTAATGTAGATCCCTTGTATTCTTTTGGTGTCTTAAACTAATCCACTATTATTTAGCTGTTCGAAAAACATTGGTTCATATGTTGTTGAAGGTACATATTGCAGAAGCTGATTATGAAAGACTTGACAAATTAAAACGAATGACAGATTTAATTACAGAGGTAAATATATGCAAAATATCTTGAAAATCATGGTGTATGGATTAATAACGACTAATAATAATTATAATTTAAATGAATTAGCAAAAGCCAATTAAAGAAGCAGCTGTACGGAATTCATTTAATCGATTTGTAAAGTCTTTGGATAAATATCATGCAGCTGTTGAGAAGCCAGTAGCGGAAGAAGAAGAAGAAGAAGAAACATCTACTATTGGAAACGAAAATAATAATGATAATGATAACAGGGAACAAGACGATGACGATATTGCTTCGGAAAGAGGATCTATAGCAACTGGGGCTATGGTGACAGATGATGATCAATCTATTGCAGAAAGAGAAGAATCGATTGCAGCAAAGGAATCGATCGAAGATGATGATCAACCAGTGGCAGGAAAGGAAGCCATAGTAGATGATGAACGATCAATGACCGAAAAAGAATCTGACAGTGAAGTTTAAAATTCAAGTTCTGTATAAATAAAACTTTTAAATGTTATGTATAATAAATAAATAATTACCTTAAACAAATTATATTCATGCTTGTGCTTCTAATAAAAACAGTATCAAATGATAATAGTTATAATTATATACAGCACTTTATATTTGATCTCATATTTAAAACACTCATCCATACATAATATTATACAATGCCAAATATATATCCATCCAAAAAAAAAAAAAAGATCAAAACCATTGAGGATGTGAAGCATGATTATATCATTAATAAGCTCACCAGGATCAACATATTCGTGTCCAAAAACTCATTACGTAGAACACTGAAATTGCATAATAATCCGAAAGTTATTATTTTCTCATGTAAAAAAAAAAAAAAAGAGTTTGTACCTGTGTAACCTTTAACCTACTAAACTTGTGTATTGTTTGCGCGGGGTGACGGACTCTTTATTTTTTTTATTTTTTTATTTTCTCTTTTTTCTATATATTATACCTTATTTCTATTACCAAGCAAAAATAATAAAACAATGCCGTAAGTAGAACATTAACATTTTGGAGTTTCATTTGACAAAGCAAAAGAAGAAAAAAAATAATAGAATATAAATAACACGCGTCCTTGATATTTTCTTTGTGTTTTAATAATAATAATAATAATAGTGCCCCTGCTAAAGATACTCCCATCACCGTTTCTGAACTCGCCAAGTATGACGGTTCTAATGCTGAACTTGGCATCTATGTTGCTATTAAAGGAGATATCTTTGATGTTTCTGAAAATACAGGTGCATATGGTGCTGGTGCTGGATATAACTGTTTTGCTGGAAAAGATGCTTCTCGGGTATGTGTTATATATAACTGATATATATATATATATTTGTAAATATGTATTAAAAGGAATAGGGTTTGATTATTCAGTATAAAATATATCACTGATTTATATTTGTATATATAATTAAAGGCACTTGGCAAGTCATCATTAAAACTTGAAGATTGTGTCGCTGATTATAGCGTATTGACCGAGAAGGAATTGGAAACTTTAGATCAATGGCATGCATTTTTCTCAAAGAAATATAACATTATTGGTCGCGTTGTACCTGATAATTAGATATATTAAAAGAAACCAAACAAAAAAAAAAAAGAAAAAGAAAAAGAAAAATTCCTCTTGTTATCATTGTATACGTAATAAGGATGATATTAATTATGATGTATTTAAAAATATATAAGATATACAAGTAGTAATCACAAATAGTACCAGAATTGATACTTTTAAAACTATTTTATGTTACATGCATAAAAAAAATAATAATCAGAGTTTGTATTTTTACCTATTTTTGTATTAAAGAGCGAGCGGAACCTTTCTTTTTTTTTTTTCTTTTTCTCACTCCCTTTTAATACTTCACTACCTCCTATCATGAGTTTGACTAGTAATAACGCGTTCATGTCACTTATACGCCCTGCAGGTAGTAATAATCAACCATGTGGTTATTGTCATTCAGATGATGATACTTCATATACCTATGGCATGTGGGCTCATTCGCTTAGTTGTGCGGTATATATTACAGCTTTATATTATTATTTTTCACTGAGTTTTATATATGCATCAAGTGGGAGTCTTAATCATTTTATTTTACTTTATATTTTTTTTTTTTTTTTTTGGTTTGCAGGATTATCAAACTCTCATCGATCGTGGATGGCGACGGTAAATCTTTTTTTTTTTTTTTTTCATTTTCTTTACATTCAGTTAAATAAAACAAGAAAGGGGTTTCTAATGTTCCTGTTCACCTTAAAATTTCATTTAGATCAGGACAGTATTTATACAAACCGAACCTTCGTAAAAGTTGCTGTCCACAATATACAATAAGGTACATGTAGTAATATATATTTCCTGGTTTTTTTTTTTTTTTTTTTTTTTTTTTTTTTGGATGTCAAATATAACAATGGTTTTTCTCGTGATCATATTTGTTATAATTTGATAGATTAAATACAGATGAATTCAAACCAACTAAATCACAGCGGAAAGTGATCAATAAATTTAATCGATTTATTGAAGGAAGTTGGAAACCACTTAAAGAAGAAGAAATGGAAGATAAAGATGATAATAAGGATAATGAAAGGTAAACATAAATATAGTTACTAGAAGAAATTGATGTGGTAGAGGGATTGGCGATTACTTTATACATACACATATATATATGTAATCATATGATTAACAAATAAAAAGTAAACAACATCATGGATTATCCAAAGTTAATTATGATTCAAAAAAGAACATGATTGAAAATATTCATTTGATTGAAAAAGACAAAGAATTAAAAGATGATTCATATGATCACAAGTTTGAGGTAAAAATAAAATAATCTTTTTTTTTTTTGGGGGGGAAGAGGGTATTACATATATAATCCATATACGAAAACGGATTCACTAACTTTCTTAACGTCATACAAAAAAAATAGATTGTCTTGGAACCATCATCAGTAACTAAAGAAAAGTTTGAATTATATCGAAAATATCAAGTTCATATTCATAATGATAATTATGATGAAGTTTCAGAAAGTGGGTTTAAAAGATTCCTTGTTGATACTCCATTGAAGGTAAGAATGTCCTTTTTTTTTTTTTGACGATTTATTATATAGATGGATGAACATACATATATTAGATATTCAAATATAATTATCTTATTATATATATATATATAATATTACTAGGTTGAACCATTCCCTGATGGAAAATCCGGTAAAGGATATGGATCGTTTCATCAAAAATATATTTTGGATGGAAAATTAATTGCCATTGCAGTGCTTGATATACTGCCCAAATGTGTTTCATCTGTATACTTTATTTATGATCCGGATTATAATTTCCTTGGTTTGGGAAAATATAGTGCATTACGTGAAATTACTTTAACTCAAGAACTTCATCAATCCGTTTCCAAAGAATTACATTGGTATTATATGGGTAAAATATATAAGCTCTTTTTATTTATTTATTTTTCTTCTTTCATCTTATTGTTTGTTTATTTCGCAATATATATATATGTAATAGGTTTTTATATTCATTCATGTCCCAAAATGAACTATAAAGGTGGATATCATCCATCAGATCTACTGGATCCTGAAACATATCAATGGTATCCAATGAAAGAATGTAAAAAATTACTTGATAAGAAAAAATTTGCTGTTTTTTCTGCCCCAGAAAAAGATTATGACAAAGATAAAGATGAGGGTGATAGGATACCAGGTACTTTGAAAGCAGATGAAATTAAACCACGTGATGTACATAATACTCGCGTGTTATTACAAAAAAAAGAAGTATGCCCAGTATCAAACTTGGTAGCATGGTATAATTCTCAAGGATTTCGAGATTTTATTCTTGAATATATTGGTGTGGTTGGTTCAGATTTAGCCAAACGGTTAGTCATTGACTTTTAATGCGTAGGCAAAATAATAAATAAATAAATAATGGATATTCTATTTTTGTATTATGCTTAATAACTTGTGTTCCTTATTGTTGTTGTTATTATCTACTTGGTAGGCGCAGGTTGCATTTATATTTGTGCATGGTATACATGCGTTTTAAATACTATATTTAAAATAATGATTTATATTTATTCTTCTAGTTACATGAGTAAAGCTTGTAAAGGGCTAGTATAGACATAATGTATTTATAACTCTTCCTTTTTTTTTTTTGTGTCTTTCATAACTATGCGTTCCCAAAAGATAATTAAAATGGATGTATAAAACAAGAACTTTTTTTTTTTACTTGACTCAATTCACACACATTTTATCTCTTTCCCTCCCCCCATAAGACTAAATGAGTTTGTTAATTTTAAGTATCATATTACTAGCATCCATTGGTATTCATCAAGTAGTCGGTCAAATAGATGAAGGCATGCTACCTTTTGGATTAAACCCTCCTCGACAAAATCCTAAATATTGTGTTGGTACGTATGATAACATATGCTTTTTTTTTCTTGAATTATTATTATCATTGTTTATACATGAAAGTGAAAATAAGTAATATCTTATTTTATAATATATAATTAGGATTTCGTATCACATATCCGACAGAATATGGCAAGGCATATCAATATGGAGAAATGGCACATATTTCTTGGGAAGTAGATGAAGATCTAACGATTCCTCCAGACCTTATTACTCGTATTCGTATTATGAATGAACATCAACGAAATAATCAAATTATTGGTGAAAATATTAGTATGTCCATCATTTCATAAATATTTTCAACATGCATAATATAAAATGGGAGGTTTATCATAATAAACCTTTTTTTTTTTTTTTGCTTGCAATTTATACTAAATAATCAACACTTTATATATATATATAGCTATTCACACTTATAAAAATAAAGGAGCAGCTACGTTTCCTATTTTAACTCACGATCAACTTGGTTTACAACATTATCGGGTCATGGTAAACTATCCAGTAAGTATATTATATTATGTTTATTATGAAATCGAATTAAACTAAAGAAGAAAAAGAGGTGTACTGTATACATGAAATTAAAAATGATCATATACTAATAATCGTACGTAACAACCCAATAAATATACATATGAAAAAATAGACCAAGGATGTACATTGTGTTTATGAATCCGTTCCATTTGTTATAGCTCCAAGAACATTTGAAAGATTTACTGAACTGGATACTCCTCCTCCAAAATTTGCCAAAGACATTGCTGAGCCAATAAAGAACCATCGAGAATATAGAGATTATTATATGTAATTTATTATTAGTACCTGATCAAGTGCATTATGCTAGTTTATCAAAATAAAATAAATCAGAAAATCACATGAATTTATCAACAGTACTATATATATAACTTAACCCTCCCCCCCCTTTTATTTATTTATTTTTGTTTGATATGTATGGGCTTTGAATTTTAATTTTCAACATACTATATTCATGTAAACATATTGTGCCAACCAATATATGAACGAAAAAGGATGTATGTACAGTGCTACGTAGGATAATTACAAAAATATGTGGACTAATTGAAGTTAAAATACAGTAGTAAAATAGGCTTTATATTGTTTATTATATGTAGCAACAAATGTTCAGCCCCTTTGTTCCCATGCAACAGCAGTAATGGACTCAGCAATAATGTTTATTATAACAGATTTAGTAACAATATGCAGTTAATTTCAGTTTTATCCATGTTTTAACAATAATGTACTTATGGTTACTACTATATATTCATTATATAAAACACACACACACACACACACATGTATATACGTATATAAATAAACAATTCATTTTTTTCTTTCCAACAACTTTTTTTAGGTGTTGTATATGATTATATATATATATAAATATATATATAATATGTGATTTGGCATGATTCTGTATTTAAGTTTTAAATGAATAGAGAAGAAAAAATACGTAAGAAGTGCGAATATATGTGTCTGAGAGGAGTTGGGGGATACGATATTTGAAAGAAGAGATAAAGAGAAAGAAAGCGGATGCGTGTGTGAGAAAGGAAACCAATTATCTCCCATTATTGCAATGAAGCTGTTGCAATGGATGGGTTGAATTTAGTGATGATAATTGACCACCTAAAGAACTAGTTGTACCAGGAGCGGATGATGTTGAAGGAGGAGATACAGCAGTGGGAAACGCATTCATACCGAAGCCAACACTTCTTGATTGCGGTTCATCTTGATGATGGACAATAACACCATATTGTGGATCACTAATACATCGGAAAGGGTTTTGAGGTGTTCGAATTAGAAGTACATGATATAATTCTTGAATACCAATAGGACAATCACAATATAAGTCATTCATCATTCGATGTAATTGATCCAATGTATGGAATCCTAATATTTGTGTCATTTCATTCAGTTTTACATAAGACATTTTGGCTCGTTCCAAGATCATTGTATTCCGATCCGGCTAAATAAATTAAATGTATGAGTAACAAGCAATAATAATAATGCAATATTCATCTCCTCATCTTGATGTATATATAAAGCTTAAAATATTACCAGAACATCACCAAATAGTCTACCATGAAAATCATCTGAAAGAAGAGAAGAAGCTGTCCAACCTATATTCATATGAAATATTTATGCATAGAAACAGTGAAATGAGTTTCAAATTATCTTTCAATCCCATCTCTTTACTTTTTTTTTGCCCGAAGCATTTCATCTCTTCCACACTAATAGTAATGACAGTAACAATTGCTTACCATTAGTCCAGCCCATTTCCTGGGTATCGCTCGAGAATCGTCGATCCAGATGGGTATCTGATCGTCCCTTTACTGATTTATTATCCTGTTCAGGTTGCAGAGAAGGTACGACACAGGGATTTTTGGCTAAATAATATTAATAGCGATCATGATCAAACATTGTTAAAAATCCGCCTTTACTCCCCCCCCCCTTTCTCTCTTTCTCTTTCTCTCTTTTCCCCGAACAACAATAATTCTCATTGATTAATTACCTCGACTAGGTTCACCAAAGAGGAAATTGGAGAAAAAAGAATGCTGAGTTCCTGAAGTTGCTACTGATGCTGGTGAAGATGCCACTGCTGCATGTGCTACGTGATGAATAGCTGTTCGATCTGCACTTACATCTGATCCACTCTTCATCCGACTTGTTGTTAAACCAACAGGGCTACCGATAGGACCTGCTACCGCAGAAGATGCTCGTCGTCCATTAATTGGAGGTCCAATGGGTGCAATTGCTCGGGGTGCAGCTTTAGGTGTACCACATACTTCAACTTGATTTCCTAAAGGCGAAATACCCAAACTAAGCTGACTCGCTGGACTTGTTGGAACTGAAGTTACAATAATAATTATAACGACGGCATACCGAGTTAGTTTTTTTTAATAGTCTCCATAATTTATCAACCTATTCATTTAAACATATACATATTAAAAAAAAATGAAAAATTACCAGGATCACGGGATGGCATAAAATCGAGAGAAGGCATAAGCGGTGGCGGTGGTGGAGGTAATAAATCAAGACCAAGTGGTGAAGATGAGGAAGAGGAAGAATCTGCTCGTAAATGAGGTGCACCTACCATCAGTGTATCTAACAAAGATGGTTGTTGTCTACTACTTTCACCAATAATGGGAGGTTGTGGTAATCTATTACTGCTACTACTACTGCTTGGGTGATTATTGATAATAGGGTGATGTGGATGAGAATGAGGATGTTGTTGTGGATGTTGTGGATGATGAAGGTGCTGTTGTTGTTTTTGCTGTGACAATGGTAACGGTACTGCCGTTGAAGCAGAAGAAGTAATCGATTTTTCAGGACTACGCTTAACAGTTGAAGAGGATGACGATGATCCTGTGACAGTAGATGATCTACCCACACTAGACTTCTTTTCATCTTCACGCTTCTTTTGTTCTTGTTCCCATTGTTCTTTACGTTCCTGCATTTCCCGATCACGACGTTCCATTTCTTCTTTTAATTCACGCTCACGTCGCTCTTTTTCCTCCTTGAATCGTCGTTCACGACGTTCACGTTCTTCACGTTCTTGTCGCTCCTGTCGTTCTTTTTGTTCCTTTTCCTTTCGTTTTCGTTCCTTTTCTGCTGCTTTTTCCTTTTCTTCTTTTAGTCGTTTTCGTTTCTCCTCTTCTCGATGAACTCGTTCTTGCTCTTTTTGTCGTTTTTCTTCTTCTCGTTTTTGACGTTCTTGTTCTCGTTTTTGTCGATCGAGTTGAAGTTTTCGTTCCCGTTCAAGACGAGCCTTTTCTTCTTCAGCTTTACGTTGTGCTTCTTTCGCCAATCGTTCTTCTTCTTTTTGCCTCTTCAGTTGGCTATAGTATATATATATATATATATAAATTTTAGTTGATTGCTTTTCTCTCTTTTTTTTCTCTCACATACATACTAGCAATCACAAACAAATAAACGAACAAAACCAATTATTTACCGTTTTTTATCTCTTCGACGTTCTTTTTCTTTTTGTTTTTTAAGTTCTCGTTCCTGACGTAGTCGATCTTCTTCTTCAAGTTCCTGAATCAGACGTTGCTGTCGCTCTTGGGCTACTTTTTCCTTATAGGCGGCAAGAACTCTCTGCTCAAACATTCGAGCAGCAAATATTTGAAACATACGACGACCTTCTTCCATACGCTGTTCTTCAGTCCGTGTATCTTGTAAGGACTATAAGATATATCACAAAAATGAATTTTAATCATTTAAATACTCTTTTCTTTTCAATCATTTTTTCAACCGAAATAAATAATAATATTTTTATACCTCTTCATCATCTTCATCGTCATATACGTCATCGTCGTCTTCTTCTTCATCATAATATTCATCAGTTGGTTCCATATTAACTTCTTCTTTTTTAATCCGCCGTTCAGCAAGTCGTTCCATCATATCGAGAAACTTTTTACCATCATTTTTTAATAAATCATCTGCAACTGTAAGTATACCACCTAATAATTATATCACATATATATCAACTTAGTTTTTCTCGTCCAATAATAATAATAATAATGAACCTTTCTTTTTCTTTCTTTCTCTTTTTCCTTCCACTGTAATAATATTTTTTTTTTACCTTTCACAGTGAGACTATTTCCAAAGTTGAGATGGTCAATGCTATTATTAAAACTTGCTGTTCGCGTCATGTGGCCATTGTATTGAACACCATCATCTGATGCTAAATCGGATCTGTCTGATTGACTGACATCGTCATCGTCATCATCGTCTTCTTCATCATACATTTCTTCTTCGTCTTCATCGTCATAATCTTCGTCTTCATCTTCATCGTCCTCATCGTCCTCATCTTGACAAAAATGACCATTGGTGTCCAAATAGTCATCTTCATACATTGTTTCTGATGGAGGATATGACCCAGCCAAAGGATTATTACGAGAATGTTGTTGATTATTTGCGTATTGTTCGAGTTCTTCATAATAAGCGTCATAAAGTACTTCAAGTTCATCCTCAATAGCCGTTCTATATTTATTTATTTTTGAAAAAAAAAATGTTATATTACCTCCATAACTATCTTTTCTCTTCTCACACAGGCTTCATACATGTATATATAAGTAAGGGATATAATCCAAGTAATATATATTATAAATTTCTTTTTTACCTTTTCTTTCCACACACAGAACAATTACAACTATGTCGTTGCTGTTCCTTCATTTTCCGTAAAACAGCTTCTTTTTCAACCTTAACTAAAGAACGACGTTCATCTTCTCGTAACTGTAACCAGAACTCCCGAATCTTTTGCCGTTCTTCAGTATTACTTGTATTTGACCAAAACTCATCATGAGCTTTTCCTTTGTTTTTATTTTTATTTTTCTTCTTTTTTGATGATGATGTGGATGTAGTTGAACTATTATTATTGTTGTTAATACTATGGTCGAGAGTCGTAGTAGTAGAAGAAGAAAGATGTTGATGATGGTGATGATGGTGATGGTGATTACTATTGATATTATTATCATTCATAACTTCTGCTGTGGTTGTTGTTGTAGTAGTTTTTACAACGACGGCATCGGATAAAGGAGTATGCGAACTGACATCAATATGATTATTATTATTATTGTTGGTTTTGTTATCAGAAGCAAGAGTAGTTGTTTCGCTATCAGAATCGCTTATTGTTGTTGGCATTGTCGCGTTTGCTGTTGTCGTCACAATGTTTCGTTTAAGCATGGCAGTAGTCAAAGGTTTCTTTCTTCTTTTTGATTTTGGAACACTGTTCATGACGTTTTTATAAGGTGAATGAGTACTCGTTGTTGTGGTTGAGTTTGATGCAGAAGAGGACTTTGTCATTAATTGGGGTTCTTTTTTTTGTTTGTTGTTCTTTTATATATATTTATAGAGATAATACATAAAAAGAAGAATAAATAAACATTTATATTTTATAATAATAAATAAGTTCAATTCGTAATCAGACAAAAATGTTTATAATAATTACAGAAAGATCCGGAAACTGCTTTAAACGCGTTTACGTATGATATAGAATTCTATATATAATAAGGTATATAAAATATGTATAAAAAAATTACTAATGTTATTCAGTTATACTCTCTCTTCCTTCTTTCTCTCAATTACATTTTCATACATATATATAGAAATACCACTCGAAAAAAAAGGTCCCATACAAATAACACATATACATTTATATGTATACATGTATAATCATATAGCCCCATTCCCCAATAAAAATAAAATAAAAAGGCGCCGAAATAAAAAATAAAGTTTTTGTGGGAGATTAATAATACCTTTCAGGGATTAATGTGTTCAGGTGGGTTAAATATGAAGGTTTAATAAGGACTTCAATGGAATGGGCATGAATTATAGTGATAAGCCGTTAGTTAAAAAATGGAAAAGGAAAAAGAATTAAAACCGGCTTGTTTAATAAAAGGTAGAATACAAAGGATAGTAAGTTAAAAAAAAAAAGAGAAAGCGAGAAAGAGCTCAACCGAATACTGAAGAATTAAGTCTCGATTTTTGATTCACCGACTTATTCAGTTTTGTAGTAAGCAACCCCATTGGATCAGTATCATGTTTTTGCGTTTAAATATGTATATAAAAAGATATAAAAAGATCACCTTTCTTTTGTTCAGCGTAAGATAACTTTATATCATTATGGACTTTTTTTTATATATATGCATTTGATAATGATTCAACTCTTGAATCTACATAATCAATTGATCCCTTTTTTTTTGACCAAAGAATCCTTTACCATGAGCTAACTTTTTTTTTTGACAAAGTAAATATACGCGGCGTTTTTGTATATCTTGCGCACAAGAAAAAATAGAAGACACTATGTAGAAACCAAGGAGGTAAGGTACCAAGGATAATATTTCTACTAATGCGAAATGGGATGATATTGTGCTACCTTTCTTTGGGCTTGTTCAATGTATAGATATATAGATAGATTTTCATCGGCCTGTATTATTTTGCTAATATTAATAATAATTAGAAACATGTAATTGATCAACAGTATTACATTAATATATTGAAAAGAGAGAATGGGAATTATATAATAACAATGATATTAAAAAAGGGACATTAATATAAGGTATATACTTGTTTATATACGATTATCATACTTCTATTTTAATCGTCTTCTTGTTTTTTCTTTTAGTTTATCAGGCACATATGAATATATGTAAAGGATCTTCGGTTTCCAAGGTGAACTATTACTTTACCTGATGTATTTAATTGTTTTGGAAACTATAACCATGGTTATAAAATGATATTATCTCTTTGTGCATTTTTTCCCCTTCCAATAAGGATCACTTATAAAATATATTGTCCACTTCTCTTATTGGACAGGGTTTTTATTTATAGTTATTATTGCATATAAAATAATAAAATTAAAGGTGACACAAAGGTTCTCGACGTAATTTATATTCATGTGGTTCAACTGATCTGCATCAAATTGCTTAATAGTACATACTTTTTTTTTTTGAATAAAAAAATAAAGGAACATCATTTTCTTAAAAAACATAATAATGCTGCTTTTAAGCAGGAACAAAGCAAATTATCAAATTTGTTGTTGAATTTGGATTGCAGACAACTGAATCGTCGTAATAGACTATTATAGTTTTTTATTAGGCTGTACTATACTTCTATTTTCACAGTACATATGTACGCCAGGCATATACAAAAATCAATCGCGATTAACCCCACCCCTTTGTACGTCATTGCAAACACAGAAATACTGTAATGAATAAATAAAATATCTACAAATTTTTTTCAACTTTCTTAACCAACTTTCTTCCTGAAAGATTGTTGTTGAGAATAGCTCTCTGGCGTGTTTTCTTTTTGTTTTCTCTTAATAAAATGGGTGATAAAAAAAATAAAAAAGTGTATGTTGCTGTGGTCATGATAAACTATAAAAAAGTTAATTTCTTCATTTTAGATTTCACAAACATCAGACTCCTCATCATATTCTTTACTATAATTCAATGTGTCTGAACTCTATCTGAGTTTGTCTTTATAATATTTGATACAGTAATTGCCTGTCTTATTTTATACTTTTGTAGACTGTAACATCGATTGACATTTTTTCTTATTATAATTAGTAAGTTACTAAATGCTCACACAGTAGCAATAGAAAGTGTCTGCCAGAAAAAGATATAGTTTTCTTTCTCTCTTTGCATGTTTTTCTATACAATCCATTTATCATCTAACCTTTATGATTGGTACAGCATTTTATTATTATTATTACAGTTAGGCCCCGTTTTTTGTACAGGTGGGATTTGGCTTGAAAGTAATACAAAAACTAGGGTCGAAAACATAGTAAAATCAGAGTGGGACTTTGGCCAAAAGGTGTGCAAAAAGAGGGTGTGTGCAAAAAACGGGGTTTTACTGTACACTACGTAAAAAATCTGATTATATATACAGTATATAAAAGTAAAAAAAAAAAAAAAAAAAAAAAAAGAAAAGGAAGGATTATTATGGGTAGGATTATCATTAAATGTCACGCTGTGAGTTTTTCAATAGTCGATCAAAAATGTTAATGTTCTGTTTTTTAAAGCAGGTCCAACCGTCGAATTATACAAATGGATAGCATGATTTTTGAATCAGTAATGGGGCGAGATTTGATGAAAAAATATCCATCAATCTTGATCATTGATTTCACCCCGGCATCCAATTCTTTTAATATTTTATGACTTTTCATTAATAAAAGAATGTATGTTATAATAAGGAATAATCACCCGATGTCTTTTTTTTTACATATAAATGCATGAATCTCCATATAAACTCGTAACAATATACTTTTTAACATATAATGCCTTTATACTTTAAAAAATATATTTTCTTATACTTACAGTCTATATTCGTAAAATTCACCGATTTTGAAAAGTGCGGATATTCTTATGCCGACCAATAAGAACCCCTCCTCACAAATATTGAAAATCTACTGATTTCAAGATTTGCAATGCGTTGGGATTTTATAAGGATTTCTTACTTGGTCATGCTTGAATACCGTGGTTAATATACGGTTTCTCTTGTCATTGTCATAGCTTCGACTACAAATAATCGATAATACTTCGCTTGCTACGTATCACTTGGTCGCTTGTGTTTATTTTGGATACGTGTTCATTGGGCAATGCAAGTGATGAGTTGCTCAGAGAACGTTGTATGTTGTAATTTTTTTGCTTTCAAACGACCAAGGATACGTAATGTGCCGCAAACCTTCTTGTATAATATCGTAAATGCTTTTACAGTAGGGCCCGTTAATTTCATCCATGTTTAATTTCAACACACATTAATTTACTTGTTTTTGCGAGGAATAGTTACAAAACATAGTGTCTACTGTCACCCCCCCCTTTAATTTCACTTCACAATGGTTTTGAGAGCTTGAAATTAAGCGGTCTTCCGAAGCAAGACTTGAGAAAGGCTTTTATTGGTTCTCTGTTATAAAGAAGCTATACAAAGTAGCTTGTTTAGAAAACAGCACGCAACTAACTGTCTAAATCTAGTTAAGATTCGAGGGAATATGGCAGCTCTACTTCAGTACCAGCATTAATTGTATCTATAGTACTCACATACTTTTCTTGGTGATTACTCTTACCACAAAAGATGTCAAAGAAATATTAACTATATAATATGAAGCATATTACATGGCCATTAATATATACATTGATCTTACTATTATTTTCTCTTAAACTTTTTACCAGTTTTTGCCTCCAACATGGTGCCCCGATAACTACATTCCATCGTTGATTTCACAAAATAACCAGTAATGAAGTACATGAAATTAACAGGGACCTACTTTATGCTTGATATGATTCATAGGTGTAAATGGAACAAAAAGACTAATCGTACGTATCATTCACTTTTAAATGGTCTAGTACATCATTAGGTATTGCTGAAACACAGAAATTTCGAAGTGACGGCGAACTTTGTTGACCGAAATACCCTGACATAGCTAAAAATTCCGTGTAGCCCTATCTAATAATAACTGGTAGTCAAGACGTTTTGCTATGACCACTACCATTCACTAAAATAAGCATTTTTGGTTTATTGTAAAATTGTAGAAGTCGGTTGTGAGCACAATCGTCAGCAATAGAACCATCTCCCACAAAAGCGTCCCAGCGCGGTACATAAATCCAAAAGGTTGACCCGATACGTAAAACACATTCGACTTGTTTCGCTACATGCGTCATAATTGTTTCATTGTTTACAATAAATGGGTCAGCTAAATGCGAAAATAACCTTTCATCTTCTGGGGGGCCATCAAGTAACTTGTACGCCTGGTTTTTTTTGTATTACGTTGTTAAGAGATCTTGGTCAGAAATCTATTATATATTTTATGATGAGAAAAGATGAAAAGAGATTATAGTATATGTGAGTGTAATGTTGAGAAGTATCCAATAATTTTCCTACTCTTTTTTTCCCTCTGTTTCTTGTTGGTTTTCATAGTACCATTTGATATTTTTACGAGAGGCTGGTTCTAAATTTCATCATTAAAAATGGTGGATGAGATTATATTTCACTTGGTTGCTATTCAATAAGAGCCTGAAAATCATTGAATCTTTTTGAGTATAGATAATAGTATCTACATGCAAACAATATTTGGGAGCAACTATTCTTCCAGTTTTATTGTTGTTCTTATATCTATTTTGTTGATTATTGAGACTTTCCATAATTAAAAAAAATTGAGCTATAAAAATCAGGAGCTATAATCAACAGCAGGAACCTTGTGTAACCATAATTCATACACTTTTATACATACCCGATGGTTATCCCTTTCTTGAAGTATTGGCGTTACCCGTCAAAATATCATATTTTGATAAAACTTTGAAGTGACAAATCACGATGAGAAATGAGATTTTTCTAAAAACTATTCCGTAAGATCTCTTCATATTGCTTAAATTAACATATATTACGACTCAAAAAGTTCATAACTTCATTTCTGTCAATTCTTATTCCAACCCATATTTTGACGGTTTAAATCAGTATGCATCTTATTGAAGGCGCTATTTCTTGGGATTGCGAGACCTTAATAAAGAAAAAAAAAGGTACGTTAGCATTTGGTCCGATAACAATTTTATTGAAGACCAAAGTTTATTACCTTCATTGATATAGAATATTTTTCTTTGATGTGGGTTGCCGCAGTAATCGCAAGGGCGCTCCAACCCCATGGGAGAAGAATACCTCCTCGGGGTTGCTTTGACAACAAATCGTAGTATGGCCAATTTAATATTCTGCTCATAATCAGTAACTTCACTGTTCCTTGAAGTGGATACCTACCAGTAAAGAAAAACGAAAAAGGAGCAAATACATATACGATACTTACATCATTTGAATACTTTTCCGATTTACAACAAATAATTATGTTTCTGTATCTTTTTTGTTGGTTTATTAAGACATTCTTTAATACGTAATACACGTTCTCCTTGATATGCACCACATTTTTTTTACTTGTTTTTCCGAGAGCCTAAGCGAAATACCAAGCTTGAGATTTTGATATTTTATTAACAAGAACAACTTTTTGAACTTGACTCATTTCTTGATTGATCCAACTAATGTCTTTTGTAAATCCATGAAATGTACACAGAGCTCTGTGTTAGCGCAAGTATTAGGGCGGGGTGTTTTATTATCATGATCCACGGTTCGGCAATAATAGCTATGGTTTTAAGAGCATTGTGAAAACAGCTGTGAATATTCTTCTTTTCAAAGTATAATAAAAATCGAAGTCTGTGTTGTTCAGTCAAGTGAAAACCATATTTAAAACATGATTTAGATAGGTACGGAAGGTAATTGATCTAAATATGATGATTAAAACAGGGGAAGATCGAACAGCATGTTATTTTGAAATAAGAAATGAGAAATGATACCTACCAACAAGATTTTTACACGATTCTGAATCCATTACTTTGCTCATATATAAAATGGATTTACTTGATTCAAAAATTGTTCCATATCAAAAGATACGCTGTTATGGTATGTAGAATTGCGAAGATTTTTTTTTCTGTTTATCAGTATAAACTGATTTGCTCACAATCAAAATCACTTTTCGTGTTGCATTTCACCTTAATAATGCAGCTGGGTTTTGCAGAACCGCAGATTCGCAACAAGCGGGAATTACGGGTATTTCCTGTATTATTAATAATAAAGCATGCCATATGCATCCGTTATATATCTTTTTTATGCATACATTACTTTTATTTTGCATCTATTTTACATAAACACAATTAATTTTGTTTTATAATACCTTAAGAAATATAAATAAAAGTTTAAATGGAAGTTTCTATTGAGATGGAATATAAATGTATAATTTTCTTTACGTACTTATTATAGAAAATGAGTGAGGAAAGAACACAGTACCTATACGCAGTTTTGATTTAAGAAACACATTGACTGGTACAATAAAAAGAATTAAAACTATTTTAGGACATCTTACATGATTAAACTAAAAAAAATTGGTATAAAGACTTTCGAAAATTATTAAACAAAACTGTCATAAAACAGTGATAGGTAATCTAAAAACTATGACTCACAAACAATATAGAACATGAGTATATATGCTGTTATGTATTGAGATATGTGTTATTTGGTGCTGTACGTAAAATTGATAGAAAAATATCTAATATGAAAATGAGAGGTGTAATAATAATTTTTTCTACAACTAAATGTATCAAAGATGCAAAGGAAAAAAAAGGTAAAATATCAATATATTATGAGGAAGAACGAAACTGAGGAGGGGTAAGAAGGAAAGAGAAAGAGAAAAAAGGAGACGATTTTAAAAAAACTTTTAGTGATACACTTTAACTGCTTCTGACATCATTCGATCAAGTTCCTAAAAAAAATTGTTTTAGTTCCTCTATTCAATATTGTTTATCATTTTTAATTAAAATAGAATAAAAATTATTTACCTTTTCAAGCTGATCTATTCTTGAATAAGTGTCTTTAAAAACTTCACTAATTTCACTTCGTATGGGTGGTTGTCGAGAGCGACCTGATGAAGTTGTGTTTTCATTTTCCTCTGCATATCGAGCAGCACCACGGATTAAGACCATTAATTCATTCATACCAAATTCTTGACTGAATAATAGTGATTCCACTATTGATCCGTTCTTTCTTGTTCTTGTTTTAGGTGAAGAAATAATATCATTATCATAATCATTTCCTCCTTCATCATTTTCTACTTGTTGAATTTGATGCTGTTGAGGTTCAGGTTGTGGTGATGGAGATTGAGAAGGTTGTGTAGTTATGGCAGGTGTAGAATTCATATTAACTTCCTGTTGCTGACGACTTGGAGATCGGGGTGTAGGTGTAACAACTAATTCTTGTCTACTAGCAGACCGAGATGTAGGCGTAGCAATTAGTTCTTGTCTACTTGCAGACCGGGATGGTATAGGAACAATTTCTTGTCTACTTGCACTCCTTGGTGTTAAGTCTTGACGACTTGCGGTCCTTGGAGTAGCATATTGTAGTTGTGGTTCATCATCATTTTGGCTAGCAACAATAGCTTCAGTTAACGGCTCATTGCTATTACGAGTGTGAGCAAGATTATCCAAAGCTAAATCCAATTTCATCAATACATCCACAGCAGATTCAGGTTCATCGAATATTTGTGGTTGTTGACTTTGACCTTGCTGTTGAGGATCTTGTGAAATTGAAAGTGGGTGAATAGTAGGGACTTCTTCAGAGGGCGTAGCTGGGGATGGTGTTAATCCACCACGCGGCATAGGGGTATCTTGACGGGCAGGTCTTGGAGGTCGTACTAGTGTATTTTTTCGAACATGAATAAATATTTTGGGAAGTAAGAATAACTATTTTTTTTATTATTACTATTATTACCTGGACGAGACGGTGCTTGCAGCTGCAGCTGCTGCTGTTGTTGTTGTTGCTGCTGTTGTTGTTGCTGCTGTTGTTGTTGTTGCTGTTGGTTAGATGGAGGCAATTGTTTTCGATCAGCACTTCGTAAAATAAAATAAGTTTCATCGGGTTGAGGAGATGGTGTAATAACAGAGGATAATGAAGCAATTGAAGATCGATCTGGATTACTGCTATTTCGGCGATGATGGACAGGTGGTAAATTTTCACCAAATGCACTTCTAATAGGAGCACTAGGCGCTAATGTAAATTCTATAAATTAAATAGTTCCGAGATAAAAAAAAAATAGGTATTAGAGACAAAAGATGTTTTATCGTTTTTGAACAAAAAATATTTCCTGTCTTCTTCACATAAATAATTACCATGGCCTTGTTTACTCAGTGCCAATCGATACTTGACAACATCACCTTCAGTAGCAGCGCCCTGAAGCCTTAATGATCTGATTTTTTCATCCACATCCGGACCATCTACAATACCATTCAAAACATGAAACTTATCCAATAATAGAGAAGTAACGTCTCCCACAGAAGCATGTGTTGGGACAGTAACTAATTTATCCACACGAGTTTGATCAAATTTCAATATACTTGTTTGACCTCCAATCTCAGACGCGAATAAGGAAACTTTAATAGACATATAGGTTTCTTCTGGGCGTTTGGCTTTTGTATGAAGATAGAAACGCACTTCTTCAATGGAACTATTTTCTTCCTTGGGTCCTCCAATATGAGTACTTTCACCATTGGTACCACCCATTAATGCGGATATACGACGTGCTTTTTTCAAGGAGGGCATAGGAACATTTAAATGACTCATCAATGAATGGTAGATAGCAAGAGGTTTATCCATTGGAACGAGGGTAGACTCATCTAGTATCAAAAAAAGTGTGATTTAATATAAATATACATTCATATATACGTTTGAAGAGTCCTTTTTCTCCTCTCTTTCCACTATTCTTTCTCTCGATCTCTCATCCACTCTCTCCCACAGACACCCAGCTCTATTGTCAGCTTCATGTTAAAAAAGGGCCACTTACCACCGTCGACACCTTTAACAGTGAGGAAATAATCTAAATGAGCATCTGTATTTTGTGATTGATGATCTTCAATATTAAAATGATTTAAAGCCTGTTGAATAAGTTCAGCAGCTGTTGTAGATGGATAAGCATGCGCAATTTTATATTCTGCACCAAATCGTACATTGCCAGCAAAAATTTTGAGTACGGCAGGTTGAACAGGAGCTTCTAATGTATTTTGTTGTGGATGGAGATGTTGTGGATGAAGCTGTTGCTGTGGATGATGATTATGATGGTGAGAATGATGATGATATTGATTATGTTGTTGTTGCATAGATGAATCCACACTGTTCATACGCTCTCGATCTGAATGACTTGTGGACTGCGAACTAATGGATATCGTATCAATACTATCTTGAATTGATTGTTTATCAGTGCTCCCTTTACGTTGCTTCTTATCCTTGCTATCTTTACCACGTGAAAACAGTTTACGCAATCCACCACCAGGTCCACTCTTTTCCTTTTTATCTTTTGATCCACGTCGTTGCTGTTGTTGTTCTGGTTCATCTGCTGCTAAAATACTTTCTAATTTACTAGCTTTACTTTGTTTGCTGGTATCACCAGAAGCATTATTACCATTGTTAGCGTAGCTGTTCAAATCAGCACTACCGCGTGCAATGGCAGGTGTTAAAGAATATTTTATTGTTTCAGAAGGTTCAAGATCAAAATTACGAAGACCAGAACTAGGTTGTTGTTGTGATGATTGTTGTTGCTGTTGTTGTTGCTGTTGTTGTTGCTGTTGTTGTTGCTGTTGTTGTTGCTGTTGTTGTTGCTGTTGTTGTTGCTGTTGTTGTATTGACTGTTGTTGTTGGGAATTAATCTGTTGTTGGGGATGGTATTGCTGTTGCTGTTGTGAATTCTGAGGTGGTGTTGGCCAAACTTGTTGTTGATGCTGTTGTGATCGATTATAGTTATCAACAGATGATTGTCCGTATCCACCTGACGTGTAAAGTCGAACATCATCATAATAATCATCCTCATCATCCTCATCTGAATCCGTGGTATCATCGTCGGTATCACTATCTGATCGTATTGTTTCATGCCATTCTTCATATTCTTCTTCAAAATCCTCATCGTTATCACTTCCGAAAATAACTTGAGCTTGAAATTTCACACCTTTAGACATCTTAACCTTTTTATTACTCGGTGCTTTAGTAGATGGTGGTGCAGGGAATGCGTCTTGGATATCTCGTTGTGTAAGCTAAGATAAACACGTGAATAAACACATTTAGGAATATTCATATATAAATTAGTTTTCTATTACTTCTTTTTTATTTTCTCAGTGTATTTTGTTTATATATATGTATAAATACCTCAATATTTCGGTGTGAATTTAATCGGGCCAAACGTTCATAGGGTGTCTATAAAAAAGAAAAAAAATGTTTTACTGTCATTTAATCCAAGGGTGTATCTAATCAACCATCTATGCACATCATCTTTGACTCTTTCTGTATTATTTACCTCAATATTTTCAGCTGGAATATAACCAATTTCTGAGGTTTTTAATACTTTAACCAGCCACCAATATGAGTTACTATCATCTAATAAAGTTAACGCATCGCCTTTGACAACGGAAGCTTGGCCTTCAACAGTAGCAGCAAAAGTATGTAAAGCATAAACAAGATCAAAATCGATATTTGGGTCCGGGATACTTAATACAGATCCTACAGATTCCACGTCTTCTTCTTCTTCTTCTTCTGAGTCAGTATCATCGTCATAATCGTCTACACTACGGTAAACATCATAATCGTCCATGCCATCATCGTAAAGTGATTGGGGATGAAGATGATTTCTTTGTTGATGGTTTTGTTGTTGAACTGAATCATTTCCATAACCGGTCAAACGCCGGGTATTCGCTGACATAATAAATAAGTTTTAATTTGAAATAAAAGGAATGAATTCAAAGAAATTGATTTATAAAAAATTAAGAAAAAAAAAAGAAAGAATGGAAGTGATGGTAAAGAAGTGAACAAATACAGACTAAAGTAGAAAATATAATAATTTGATTGTTACTAGGTAACACAAAATTTAAACATGGATACATAGAGTAAACTTTTTTTTTTCATCCCCTCGTGCAATTGCCATTTAAAGATTACTCTTTTCCTTATTTATTGTTGTTCAGGAACATGATTTTCCTCTTCTACTGGTTTAACTAATTCAGTACGTTCATTATTCTCTGTTTCTGCTTGTTCTTTCTCTTTTCCTTTTCCTTCTTCTTCTTCAGTCTTTTTTACATTAGACAATGAGGATGGCGGCGGTGGTGGCGGTTCATCAATTTCTGTACTACTGAAAATTACATCACTATATATATGATGTTGTGGTGGTGATGATCCCAGTTGTTGTTTTTGATTATGATGATAATTATCTTCGGATGGTCTTGCACTACCCGACATTTTACGTGGTATCCGATGTAATAATCCATAACCAACATCACATCCCAATGATCCTTGACCTCCCCAATCTTGATTTGGAACAATGATTGCCTGAATTAAAAAGTGATAATAATTAGATTAAAAAAAAGTGGATGGGGAGGTTCCTTTTTGTCTCGTTAAATGCATATATTACATACCTCACGGCAACTATCCCATTCTGTATTATACAAATAAAGGCGTAATGGTTTTCCAATATGATCTTCTACTAAATCATAAAAACTATCTTCACTATTCAAAACCGTATGTGGTGATCCAATAATATAATCCGTATGTGGAATGATGCCAGCCATTTCAGCAGGTGAATTCGGGGCCACTTCAAGTACGTGCCAAACATGTTCGCCTGCTCTTTCATAAGAACAATAACGTATGGAACATCCTATTAAACTATTTTCGCCAGGGATATCTTTGCACCACTCTCGACTTGGCGTAAGCATTACCTCTTTATACAGGTTGGTTAGTGATCCATCTTATTACCATATATTATTATTATCATTATTATCAAATAAAAGAAAAATATTTACCTCGAGCGGACTGATCTTTGCTAGAATATATTTCAAGAGGTATAGGTTTTTCTTCAGATTCTTGTAGTATTTTTAATAACGTTTGACTATCTCCATTATCCTGTGATAATGATAATGTATTATTACAACTAGCTTATCAAGCAGTTTTTTTTTTCTTATTTCTATCTTATTAAGAGTTATATATTTGTATATACTTTACCACTCGTACACCATTGATGCCAATAATGTAGTCAAAGAACTGATCTATCCCTGCATGATAAGCAGGTGAATTCTCTTTCACCTATAAACTTGTAGTAGTTTATTATGCATGCTTTTATATTTTCTTGTTTTTTACTTGTGTGTTTATAATGTTTCAATGAGTCTTTTTAATTATTTACTTTAAGTACATGGAAACCATGCTGTTCTTGTTCTGAACTTTGAGCTCCACCCATTTTGGTTTATTTGTATTGAATAATAATAATAATAAAAGAGTATAAACAAAGTAAACGCGACGGCAACGACGACGGAGGCCTGGTTCCACTTATTAATGGCTCAGGTACTAAAAGCATCAGCCATACAGCTGGTCCATAAAAATGCCTTAACTTGTGAACCGTCACAAAATGCAAAAACTCACATTAAAAAGGTCGGATTTTGGTTAGCTGGCATTTTATTCCTCTTTGAATTTTCTTTTACATGAGTCCATCTTCTCGTCTTACTACTGTCAAAGATCACCTGCAGGTAAAATAAAATATTCTAATATGACTTATTTTGTATAATATAAAATCATAATAATAATAATAATAATATAACAATAGCCTATGTCTACTCAAAAAAGCCCTATCACCTGCCACGTTCTTGTTGCTTCCGTTGGTAAGCCTGGCCAACATGTTTCCGTAAAGATCGAGAAAATTGATGAATCTGGTGCTTTCACTACTATATCTACTTCGTATGTTGCTTTTTATTTATTTATTACATAGTTTGAATTGAGATACAAAAGAGTACTGCTTTGTTTTTTGTAACCTGGTTGATTTTTTTTACCAACAATATTTATTAACGAATCAAATAATTCATAGTGAAACTAATGATGATGGACGTTGCCCAAACCTTTTGCCTGGCGATTATAAGGTTGAAAAGGGTATTTATCGTGTTACCTTTGAAACCAAAGAGTTTTTTGCTCGTTTAGGTGAAAAGTGCTTTTATCCTTATGTTCAGGTAAAGTATTATTAATATTATTATTTTTATTCGGGAGAGAGTACCCAACATAATTATGGACATCCAGAGAGAGAAAGAGAGACCTACATTTTTTTTCAACTGGTTGTTGAGTGTGTATTAATGGTACATGTATAAAATTTAGATTGTATTTGAACTTGAGCATCCTGAGCAACACTATCATATCCCATTGTTGATTAGCCCTTACTCATACACCACTTACCGCGGCAGTTAAATTATACTGCCAACTATAATTTTATCAATCTCTAACGGTATATTTATACTTGTGTAACATACAAATTTATGTCAATAATTTTACCCCAGCTATCTTCAAATATTTATATATGAATTGGCTTTTCTTATGGTTGACAACTTGTCGAATGGAAAAAAAGATCAGTAATAGTTTGATATTTTATTATTTGAATGGTGAGAGCAAGAAAAAAGAAAATAGGAACTTCAACTTTTATTTTTACGCACTTACTATAGAAGAGGTATAAATCTGTAGATACGGTATATTTGCGGGGTATTTTTTTTTCTTTTGCATTAAATATAATTTATTCATATCGTGCAGTTGAAGTTAGATCCTCTAAATCGTATATTGCTATATAAATCAATGAACAGCTAGTGTAGTAGCAAAATAACCCACCATTGTCAGCAACATTTTTTTTTTTGGGATAAATTGATATAAAAACTTTTATAAATACCAGTGGTATTTTTCAGCTGAGTTGTTATTTGGATGAACCAGTTAATACCTATAAAGAATATCTGTTACATACTCTCAAAATAAAAGGTTCTGCGTACACTATAAAAAAACTCGGTTATATTATTACTCATTTTTTTTTCAGGTATCCTATTATCAACCTATGTAAGTTGTATACTTAAGCTTATACATTTTTATGTACGTACAGTACGTACGTAAATAGACATGACGAGTTTTGTGTTTATGTAGTAGTATACTACTTAATACGTACAGTAGTCTATGATACTACTACAGTTTGAATAACTTTCAGCTATAGTTAGTAAAAAAAGTCTGAATTAGAAGTGGACTAACCAAATATTCTAATTATTGAAAATAATTTTTAATTGATTATTTTAATAGGAAAGTATGATAAGATTTAATGTTTGAAAACTTAAAGATGGTGTGATTGTAATGAAAACGATAACAATGATACATTTTATAAAGCTACACAATGCATACTTTACCGTCCGTTCCATTCACATATAAATTATAAGCAAAGAAAAATATGAACTGTTGTCACAGTCTGTTTATTTTACTCATTGTACCCTTTTTTCGGCTGTTCTTTTATGTTAAAAGTCTCACAGGTTTTTTTGGAGTGCTTAAAAAAGAAAATTCATTTGATATCTTCCTTTTTATTTCATATACTTTTTCCTTGAATCCTTTTTTCAGTTATATATCAGACGTAATTCATTATTTATTGTTTCTATTAATTATACGTAATATGTATTCTGCCACACACTTAAAGCACTTTACTATACAAAGTACAATTGAACAACAAGCAATTAGAAGTGAAATTTTGGACAAAACACAAGTAAAAGATATAAAAGATATTTTACCAAAATCTTTAAAGCTTATGCTCGCAAAACCAACTGAATTGGCTGAATTCTGTGCTTACATATTTCCTCGAGTGTGGACTGGTTCGTTTCGTCAATCTACTGCTCGTTTCAAACATCATGCCACGTTTACGATTTATCTACGAACATTATTTGAAAGATTTAAAAGCTACACAAGGCTCTATGAAATTCAAGAAACTTTTTCTGTTTGTATCTTTTTGGCTCTATTTTATGTTCATCGATTACGATCAGCTAATCCAACCGTTCATGGAAGCAAAGGGTCTGAAGCTCGTATATTTACAACCGCACTCATGATAGCTTACAAGTACTATACTGACTATACATTTTTACCATCAGTTTTAGAGGTAAATCTCTTTTATAATAAGCATACGTACGTATTTATTTTGACGTTATAATGTAACTTATTTTTACAATATCAATAATAATGATTTCTAGCAATGGGAATATGTATCACATATATTATCAACAGAACTTCGCTCCATGGAAATAGAATTTTTAACAGGGATCGATAATACCATCGGGGTTCACGCTTCAGATTTTTTCAGGTTTTCCATTCAATGTCAATATTGGCTTCAGTTAATGATAAAAGATCCAGAATTATCACGTACTAGAACAATGAAAATGCATAGATTTTCAAAATTATTTGAAAACAAAGAACAAGTACCATCATCATCATTATCACCATCAAAACGAAAACATTCTGTTGATGATAAGCGACAACAACAACAACAACAGATAGTAGCCAAAGGACCGACTAAACGACGGCGACAGAATGATATTTCAAAATCTCAGGGCTATCAATTCGTACGACATCCCGGAAGCCCAAGGGAAGTTTCGACAATTGACCGAGAAATTGTAAAAAGAGGGTGACCGAAAACGAATGATCTGGAACTCTGCCCTGTTTCAAGAGTCTCATTTCCTGAGCGAGCACCTATCATGTATAATTGTGAAAAAAAAATAAAGTTTTATAATGTATAAATATTTAATTATTAAAATAAAAGTAATATATTATTCAGGAAGTAAAAGAATACATAAAATTCTGTATGAATGATATCATATCACATATAACAAATGTTAGATGTAGAATAATAAAGAATATGTTTCGAGGTGATGTTAATCAAAAAACCTCAAATTGCATGTAGAGTTAAACATCGTTTTGTGGTTATGTTGTCAGATGATAATTCTCTTAGCCACTAAATATGAGGTAGGTATATAATAAGCAAAAAACTGAAATAATGTAAACAAAGAGAAAGCCTGTTAGCAATTATATATCATTGTCAACATCAACAGAGTAATTATAGTAAAATTCCCAATACGTATAAATTTGCTCGCTTTATCTTTTCAAAAGAAAAAATAAATGTTAATATAGCTCTCATCCAGAAAGTTAAAAAAAAATCATGTAAAGATGTAGGGGGGGGATATATCACAACACATTGTATTTTTAATTTTCCCCCTAACAATAGAAACAACAATAGTAAAAAAAATGACACTTGATTAAAAATTTGCTGTATGCTGATAAATTTAACCCGATCTGACCCTGTTTTTTTGTTTTCCTTTCGTTGGCACAGCATCGTTGGACAGATGGCAAAAGTTCACGATTGGTGTAACAATTGACATATTTGGTCATTTTATTAAGTTACGATTTATGCTTTGCTTTGCTTTTTTTTTTCTTTTTTTTTTTATCATATTTCCATAAACGTGTTTATTCTTGAACACGAACTTCGCCTAATCCCCAATGGCGGTTAAATCTTTTCTTCAACGATTTCGAAAACTTGATGCCTATGCGAAACCACTTGAAGACGTACGCATCAGAACGACAACCGGTGCTTCAGGTATTTTTAATAATTCTTTTGAGTGTCCAATCGATTAAAGAGCGAAAATATAAGAAGAATGGATAATTCAATTATAATTTAAAAACATGCATATATGTATATATATAGTGACACTTTTTAGTGGTATTGTCATTTTGATCTTGGTGACTTTTGAAATTTTTAGATATATTACACCAGAGATGCATCCTGAGATTGTTGTTGATAGTGGCAAGATGGTAAAGCGTTTTATATAATAAAGTGGAGAGCCAATTTTTCTCTTATTATTCTTGTTGCTAACATTATAAACTGAAACACGAAACACGCCCTGGATATAATATATGTAGGAAAAATTACCTATTTCATTTAATATTACCTTTCCACATCTACCATGTTATCGTAAGTTTCATATCATGATTATAATTTACCGTTAACATATATTATATATAATTTAACTAATTGACTTGTGAATATATAAACATAGTTCTTAGTTTAGATTTGATGGATGAAAGTGGTGATCATATTTCTGACTATGATCATGACGTTTTCAAAGTTCGACTGGATGAACAGGGAAATGAGATCCATCGTGAGAAGGCAAAAGGTTGTAACTAGAAGAAAGAAAGAATAAAAAATATGGGATTATCAAATCAAAAAGTAATTTCATTTTGCTAATCAAATAATTGCATAAATACTATAAATAGACCTTAGTAACAATGATAATCAAGAGAAACTTGCTAAATCATCTGAAGAAAATGAATGCGGGCCTTGTTATGGAGCAAATCCTAAAGGAAAAGAAAATGCATGCTGTAATACTTGTGATGACGTACGAAGAGCTTATTCAGATATGGGATGGGCATTACCTGATGAAACAACCATTGAACAATGTTGGAAAGAAAACATTTCATCACAAACAAAAGAAGGATGTAATGTTCATGGTGACTTAATGGTCAACAAGGTCCGTGGTAATTTCCATTTTTCACCAGGACGATCGTATGCACATGGATCTTCTCATGTTCATGATGTTCGAACTTATTTGGCTACAGGACATGATTTTAGCCATATCATCCATCGTTTACAATTCGGTGAGCAAGATCATAGTGCTTATAAACAAAAACGAACAGAGATGGCTCAATTGGCTAATCCATTGGATGGTACACAATGGGGAACAGTGCAATGTAAAGTATTTATTATTATTCATATAAGGAAGATGAGAATATCCGAAAATATCTATCTATATAGTTTCTAATAATAGGATGTGTATATAGCAACTATGATGTATCAATACTTTTTAAAGATCGTATCATCTGAATTCAATTATCTTAATGGGAAACATTTGAGAACATTCCAATATTCAGTGAGTCGTCAAGAACGTGATTTAAAACAACAAGGTCAAGGTGGATTGCCAGGTAATTAAACAAAATATATAACCCTTTATATATATATATATATATATATCCAGCCATATATAATTAAATATATGCTCACTCTATAATACATTTTATGTAAATAGGTGTATTTTTCATGCTGGATTTTTCACCCATGTTGGTAATATATTCAGAATCTCGAGGAACATTTGCTAGTTTCTTGACAGGTGTATGTGCTATTATTGGTGGTATTTTCACTGTAGCAAGTCTTGTAGATGGTATACTTTATAGAGCATCCATTCACCAAAAGAGAAGACTTGGGAAAGCAATGTAATAAATTAATAAAAAAAATTAATTCATTATAATAAGAGTCAATGTTTTAAGTTTTATTGCCATGATACGGAAAATATAAACTATTTCAATAAAAATACCAATGCTGTTGCTATATATGTTACAAATGCTATGCAAGTGTCGCTAATTCGGAGTTGCACAAAAAAGGCAAGGATAGGCTGGGGGTTCTTTATAATTAACCTTTTTTTTTTTTTTTTGGTTCTTTTTAACACAATATGGATGACGATCAAACACGGATGTTTGCAAATGAATCTACACATGATCTATTGGAGCAAGGCAGGCATGTTTTACATATTTTATGAAATAATCACGATAAAATATGACTAACTCGTCTTCAACTTTTTCATTTTATTTTTATTTTTAGAGCTACATCACGTACACAGCATGGACTCACAAAGTCTGAATTGGTACAGGGCTTAGCTAATAGATTCATGTATTCACAATTTTATATAATTCTATACCTTGCACTTGCAGTTCTTAGTTTAATTTCAATAATTCTGGTAGATGACAACAAGTAGTAGAAGAGGGAGAAACAGAAAAATCAGAAAACGCACGTGTTGAGGGAGAGAAGTGAAATAAAGAGCGGTGTGGTGTCTTTTGAAACATAAGGCTAATAATATTAAATTTCATTCCAAATATAAAATACTAAAAAGTCTCTTAATGAAACTTGGTAAGTAATCAAAATATTATTGAGACATATATATATATATATGTAGGAATCAAATGAAGTAAATAGAATTCTTTCTAAAAATAATAATTTTATAGTCCTTCAGTATTATTCATTATATTCGAATCTATTATCAACTTTGCAATGATTATCGAAGTTGGAATACGTTTATTAGCATTACGAAGAACTTACTGGAGATCGGTATGGAATATCATTGATACTGTATTGGTTGCATTATGTGCTATCACGTTGATCGTGCTTGCCTCGGGTTGTTCTGCTAGTGAACGTAATGAGGCCATTTTTGATACAATTTTATTAGTAATTCGAAATGTTATTCAATTCTTTAGGTTATTCATGATGGTTCGAAAGTATGTGTATATAAATGTTTAATTTTTTAATTGTCATGTGCGATTTTTTTTAATTTAACGTTCATTCGATTTAACTAATGCATTGATATTATAAATTAGGAACAAACATTCTATGAACGCCCGATCTGCACGTGTTGATTTCGACGATATACCCGATTTTGGACGAGAACCGTCAGTTGAATTCAGTGCGCTAGATAGGGAACGAGGTTTTGATGAAAGTTTCTTAAGTGAAGATTCGGATGATGATAGTCGACATCATCGACCTTAGATAATATCGTCCATGCTATATATAGTAATAATAATAATAATAGTAACAATAGTAATAACCATTTACGATGTGCTCGCATTTGATAATATATATATATATATATATATATATATATATATGCATAGCAGCCATTCACAAAAAATAATAATATATATCTGTCTATAAACACAACAGTCGCTGTTACAATGTAAAAAAAACAAAGGGTTGTTTATTTTTATATATCCTTGATATATATTTATAATTTATTTGGCAGCTTCAGCATAAGAAGCAAAGACTTCAGCAAACTTGCCATCCTTGACAGCTTGTTCAAGAGCCTTACGCAACTTTTCTAAATCTTCAATCATTTTGTTCTTTGCAATGACAGCATCTAAAGCAACCAATTGCTTTTCAATGTCAGCAGGGGTAGGCTTAACATCAGCAGCCAAACCAAAGTTGTTACCATTGACCAAGGCCTTGACAGTCTTCTTTTCCTTCTTGACAAGCTTCTTAAGGTTTTCCTTGTCCTTCTTTGCGGAAGCAGCGACAGACTTAGCTTCAGATTCAGCCTTTTCACGAGCAATGCGTTCTTCTTCAGCCTTACGAGCAGCTTCTTCAGCAGCAGCCTTTTCAGCAGCAGCCTTGGCATCCTTCTTAGCATTACGACGCTTCTTTTCTTCAGCACGGAACTTGGCAATACGGGGATCAACGCTCAAACAGACATCAATCAACTTACGCAAGCGAGCATTATCTTCCTTCTTGAGTTGAGCACGTTGAGCACGGTTCTTCTTTTCTTGGTAACGCTTATCGTCACGGTTATCAGCACCTTCAGCACCTTCCTTATCCAACCATTCAAATGTACGCCATGAATCAATGTTGTACCAAGAATCGTAGAACTTTTCAACTTCTTCCTTGGTGGATTCTTCATTACCCAATTGGGGCATAGGTTGCTTGGTAGAGAAACGAGCTTCACGTTCAAATACAGGGGCCCACAACTTGTAAAAGTCACCAGTAGACTTAGCAGTAGGAACGTCTTCATCAATTTCAGCCATACCGAAATCAACAGAGTCATATTGACGACGAGAGACAGGGTTCATCAAAGTTTCATAGGCCTTGGCAATACACTTGAAGAAAGCATCGTCATTCTTATCAGCCTTCTTATCGGGATGGTGCAAAAGAACCATACGGCGATGGGCCTTTTTGATTTGTTCTTCATTAGCCTTGTAACGCAATTTGGTCAAACCGAGAACGGCATAGTTATCTTGTTGCTTCCAGTTGGTAGGATCAGTGTTGACGGTATCAATGTCAACATCTTCGTATTCGAAATCAACCTTTTCTTCTTCAACAATTTGATTGGCTCTTTCTTCGGCTTGTTGACGTTCATCTTCAGAGAAGGTACGGTTGTGACGCTTACGGCGAGCATAGGCGAAGAAACCAGGACCGACGGGTTCTAAAAGACGTTCCTTGGGAGCGCTGAGAGCGGCATGAGTAGCTGATTGTTGATCAGCCTTGTAGGAAGCAGGGGGAGGAGGAAGCAAGAAATCGAGGGTCAATGACATCTTTTAAGAGTATTGGTTTGTGGATAAGGGTAATTACAAAGAATAGAAATTTTATACAACCTGTCCAGTCGGATGTTTAAGCCACCCAGGGATCTTGATCTCCCGACTGTCAATGCAGAAATATGAAAATTGCATATGACTTGTCGCAAAATCAATTGGAAAATGAATTTTATAACCACAATAGGCATTATAAAGGGAATCATAGTGTTAACAAAAAAAAAAACGGCAGCACCAGAAAGAACAGAATTGATTGAAGAATACTGTAACAATAATTTACCAGCACTCTATAAGCCGAAATTGATAGAAACTAATTAAATTTTGATATCGTCCTTTATGGCTAATGGCACTATTACTACTACTACTACTACTACTACTACTACTACTTTATACACACGTATATATATCGTCATAATATTCTCTGTTGGATCGAATTAAAAATATAAAATGCTGCTATATACATATATAGCAGCTACAATAAAAACTGAAGAATTTACAGTAAATTATAAACGCAAAAGAAGAAACGCGTATACTACGTATGGTAAAAGAAGAAAAACGAAGAATAAAAGAAAGGGGGTCATGTGTGTATATATTTATATCTTTGTAATGAGTCCACCTGTTAACTTGATTTTTAATGCTAGCAAGAAAAATGCTCCTGCCACGTACGTAGTACCGGTAAACATTTTATATACCATATAAGGTTGGGAATCCATAACACTTTCAAGCCCACTAGCCAAGGAAAGACAGAAGATTGAAATTACATTTGCAAGTAATAAAATGGACAAGCCTGTAGGAAACTTACGCATACCAAGAATGGAGACTGTGATTGGGGATACTAATGGTAATAAATGTAGTATTGGGTCCATCATGTGAGTCGATCTCTTTCTCTCTCTCATTCTTTTTTTACTTTTTTACTTTTACGTATACAAAGATAAATAATTAATTGTGTTGTTATACACGTAAAACGTACGTAATGCAATATAGGAACTACAGAAGAAGCCAAAAAGCAATGCGAATGCCATGACGATAGCGTATGAATATGCAAATGTCCAAACAAGTAATGAACTTAACCCTGAAAGCATTGTAAATATGAGATGTGCATTTAAACGTCCAATCTGATCACCAATGAAGCTATTTATATAAGAAGGAGAGAGGGATTAAAGATTAAAGCTTCTGCTGCACATAGCTTCTATGTAGTCTTCTATATGATATATTCTATAAGTCGTTATAGTTACAACCACTAGTAGTAATATTTACCCTACAGAAATACGTCCAATAATATTGCTAAAAGATAAAGCAGCCATAAATACAGAAGCATCGTTACTTGTCATGCCCAAATGTGTCACATAAGCTTGTTTTGTAGATATTAATTATAATAATTGTTGGTGTTGTTGATAGTTAGTAACGGGACTACGTATATTCGTTTTTTTGTTACTACGTTATAGGATTATTGTCTAATAAACTATATATATATATATATATATATATATATATTATAAATTATTGCTTACAAGGAAGAAAAAAATATGGTATTAAAAATCCACTATAAGCAATCACTGATCCAATAAGCCAAATGATAAAGTTTGTATCTCGAATCACAGCCAAATCAAAAACTTCACCTAGACGTTTTTTGGAAGATGATGACCAACGTTGATTTTTCTCTTTGATTAAAATACAACTAATCAAATTGGCACATACACATACAAGCCCCCAAATACGATAAGTCCTGCATTTTTGTAAAGAAAAAAAAAAGGAAAAAGAAACGGTTGTGAGCCCATTCCTCATAGACACACACACACACATATATATATATATATATGTGTGTGTGTGTGTGTGTGCTTGTTTTCCTTACCATGAAGCTCCAAGTACATTATTAAGCCTAGTCATTACAAATGGTAATACTAGTCCACCAACTCCAGTACCTGTATTTGACAAGTTTGGAGGAAGGAATGTGAGTAATCATTTAAAGGGGAAAGAACCAACTTAAAAATATTTTGAAAGATCATTTTATTTACCGCTTGATACTAGTCCGAGACTAAGTCCACGTCGACGATTAAACCACTGTGGAGGTGCGCTCATTGCAGTCTTTAAATATATATAGTACGTATTAGTACTTTCATTTTAATAATAAAAAAAAACTGATGACACACAAAAAAGAAACAGATGCTTACAATAAAAAGTAAAGATGCACCTGCGCCAAAAAGAATACCCTGTGTCATATACAGGTGCCATATCTATCAATATGTATATATAAAATATAATATACACCCAATTGATTAATCACTTTTCTTTTTTGACAAAATATATAATAAAAATGTATTGCAAACTATACGTATACACATACTTCTGTACTAAATGCTGCGAGTTCAAGTCCAAGAGTAGTAAGTAATGTTCCCAATGCAAGTACAAATTTAACACCATATCGAGCAGAAAGCAATTGAACTGGTATTCCCATAATATGAATCATGATTTCCATCAATGTTCCAGTAAAACTTAATTGTAATTGAGCGTTTGGTATATTTTGAAAAGAAACGCGCTCATAATGGTCTTGCATAATTCCCCTTTAAAAATACATATTGTATATATATAGAAAGAAAGAAAAGGGATCAACAAAATAAGTGTTACCATTATATTTTTTTGTATCAACAGTAGGTATAAAAAATAATGAATAACTTACCAACATGTTGAGGTACCAAATGTTGTAAACTGTACTATGAAAGCTCCGAGAACTACTAACCATGCGATTAATCCTCCATCTTCCTCTTGTCCTTCATATTGCTGTTCTATAACCAGGTATTTTTTATTTTGTTGATATTTAACAACAATAAGAAGACACATGTTTATATACGAACTACAGAATCTTGTTTTTCTTTATGTTTACCGCTTTTTGTTAATTGAAGGGAAGATTCACCACCCTTTTCAGCATCCTGTAATGGATAAATTGTGGGTCGTTCATTTTGAAGAGTAATTGGTTCAATACGATCATCAGAAGACATATGTAAAAAATAAAAATAAAATAAAAATAAAATAAAGAAAAGAAATTGTCTACATAGAATGTTATATATACAATATCCAATTAATTATTACGTATTATTACTATTTAGCTATAAAAGGCATACATATGTATCAGTTTATATGTTGTGGAAAAAACTTTTCTTATTGATGACTCCGAGCAGACTTTAAAAGGGGGATGTTTATTTTTGTGTATGTATGTGATTTACGTGTGTTTGAAAAGAACTAACTTGCAGAAGATTTACTTTTTTTTTGTCGATCACTTACTAGCAATGACTATTTATCAGCTATAAATGATATATAGCTCAATTCAAAATGAACTCAATTTATGAGTACTATATTTTAAAAACGGTGATAAAGACTACGTAGCAATCCACAAATACATTTTTTAATGATATACATAAACCATGTAAAAATGATGGGGTGCATTTTCATATCAAACTGTGATGACAACCAAAATCGTTTTATTTTACATTCGTTAGAAAAGTGATTTGTTTTTTGTTATTTGTCATGTTGATCACATGAATATGTCTGTGTTGATGGAAAACAAATAAAAACGCCTCGGTATTTGTCATTCTTTTTATGCATTGTTGTTCAGCAGGTATACTGTAATTTTTTTTTGTTCCTTAACATTATGTTTTTCTAGGCTTTGGGTTATAAGTATTAAATACTGTTTCACCAATGTTTGGATTATCATACAAATTATTTAATACCAACGATAGCAATTGCAATAAGAATATAGTAATGTTTATTATATTAAGTATGTCTGCTGAGTATGAGTATCATAGATATGAATGATCGGAGAATTTACGAAATAAGAGATTTCTACATATTTTAATTTCGCATAAAAAAAGTGACAATGTTCAAAAAAAGAGTGGGACACTTTTTTTTAAGCTCGCGTTAACCCCACATCCATCTGTGTTCTACCGAAACACTTTTTGTTTAATCAGTCATTCAATTCCTTCGTGATATAGAATGGTTGAGAGCAAAATTTTGATGATCTTTTATTCTCTCGACATAATTTTACGTACAAAAAAAAACCTGTGCTACGTAGACTAAACATCACATTCCTGTACAGTTGAATTCCGTCTATTGGTAAACGAGAACCACGTCGTCCGAGGATATGACTTGTATCGGACTGGAGAGCTTTCAATTCGGACTTTAGCAACAATAAATGGCTCAGTAGGTGCGTCTTCTATATAGCAAATATCGACATCTACAAGGTCGTTGAGCCGCTTCTCACAGTCTCTTTCGTTTTTGGTATTGATGATTTCGCCGTAAAACATGCACACTGCTTGTGCACGTGTGATCTTTGCTGTTGTTGTTGTTTTCATTGTGTAATATCAAACATTACAATAAGAAAGGAAGTGTGTAATTGTTTATTTTTTTTATTTTTTTATTTTTTAGTTATTACTATTACTTTTATTTTTTCGACTTCAATTTTCTTGTGTGTATATAAAAAAAAAGTCTGGAAATCGGATCATATGTATGTTTTTTTTGTGGAGGGGACAAAAAAAGGATCCGCCCTCATGGGAAAAAAGGGCCTGTCAATCATTAGGAAAAAATCCTGTAAATATGCAGTGAAATTAAAGACTTTGTAACGCTACTATGCATAATATATTGCTCTACCAACACTGTGCCCAATTCCATCCTTGAAAAAATAATTTTCAAGGATGAACAAAGGATGATACAGTAGGATGCTTAAATATTTTCAGGAATCTCATCCTTTGATCCTTGAACTGAAACCAGAGAAATTTTAGTTGCCGCTTCCAAGATTTAATCCTTGAATTTTATCATTTGATCCTTTAACTAATATTTTAAAAATATATCCAATAAGACCTCAAAAACCATACAACAATGTAATATATATATATATATATTTAATAAAGCATGTTAAACTATAAGAAAAAGCTAAATAAATAAATGAAGATAGAAGCATGTGATCTTTTTATTTTATTTTATTTCCAACGAAAAATTCCAGCTATTGGTTTTCAAAGAATACGTACATCATTGAATCTAGGCACAGCTAAAGTGAATGAGGCAATATGACGTTTGAATTTAGTCAATCAATTTTGACTATGACATGTTGCTGAGATTTAAACAGGTAGCATAAAGCATAAAAGAGAAGAAAGTTTATACATTATTAGTTGTCCAATATTAAAAAAAGTTATTGCTGTCATGGACTGCATCAATAGTGTCAGAATGGAATATAACTTTAATTATAAAAAACGTGAAAGAAAAACAAAAGGAGGAAATCCTAATGCCAGGAGAAAATCTAATCGAACAAAAGCATTATCTAATGGAGAGTTCATGATTGCGTGTGGAGATGAAAATTCTACTGATATTAGTGATTCAAAGAACATTGTCGACAGCCGAACCATTAATAAGGAATCTACCATTAGTCGAACTACTGTCATTAAATCCAGCACTATTAAATCGAGCTTATATGAAGTGATAGGTATGTCCTCAAAGTGTTAATTGTAGTTGTAACATAATTTAGTGTTAACAGATCCAAATTCTATTATAGCACTTCGAATATTTACGGATAGCAGCAGTAATAATCTGCTTAAAGACACTAATAAAAAAAATAAGAATATGTGCTATATGTGGCAACATTGAATTCAAAGGGAACAACAAGAAAGCAAAGTACAATAATGTCTGTAGCAAAATCGATTGTAGAAACAAAAATGACAGCAAAATGCATCTCGAACATATACAGAGTACGTATAACAAATAGCTAGCTATTATCATTACTTTTTTTTTCAAATAGTTATAAGTTCTAATCCATACCTATATAAAATATACGTAACCATCATTTTACAATAGAATAATCTCCCTTTCGCTTCGCTACTAGGGGCATTTCCTAATAGGGAACAATTAATTATCTTGCCTTATATGTGGTATCTGGGCCAAATAGTTCAATTCATGAATAACATTTACTGCATCAAAGAGCAGGGAAATAATGAGGCTTTCCAAAAAAAAAAAAAAACTTGTCTCAACTCAAGAAGTATTTGAAACTTTAAAAGAATTTTTCAGCTTTGTTTGAGAACAAAACGTTGCTTTCATTTGCTCGTTGGTACTCTACAAATAAGGTCTCCTTTTTAAAAGCTAAAGAAGATAAAAATGGCTCAAATCAAAGAAGAGAGCTTTATGTTATGAAAGCCGTATATCATGGTAATATAACACTACTGGTAAGCTTGAACGTTGGCTAATATTATTTTTGTAGATTCCCTGTTGATCTCAATATGTGAATATTTGCCCAATTATTAACAAACTTTAAAAAAATTACAAAATGAAGAAATTGCAATAATTGGTTACGCAAGAAAGTCTCCTTCCCCAGAAGATCAAAAAACAAAAGTAAGACTTCTTAACTCCATGATCAAAAACTTGCGTTCTCGTTCCCTGGCAACACGCGTTTATGTCTCTGCTTGCTCACGTTCATCAACAACATTTCAAGAACGAGATCTTGATAACCACGAAATTTATGATGAATTAAATAAGTAATATTGATGGAGATACGCAAGGTAAATATTGATAGTACAGAATAGTTTTGCAGATTACTTACAATATTCCGTCAACTTAATACAGAAATGTTAAAGTATTTACAATCCGTAAAACACGATGTCTGCTTGGTGTCTCTTGATTTTGCTGGGTTATCATCTAGATCACATCAAGTAAAAGAGTTACTTGACAAAAACCCCTCAATCAAAAAAGTAGCTATATAAACATTTGCTGTTTCTAATGAAGTATTCATTTTTTGATTCAATTTTTTTTTCTCTTTACTAGAAAACTCTCAATTATATAGAGAATTACTACGGGGGCAGCATGGAGGGGGCATGTTAGGGTCGCTATTGTACGCTGCGCCCGTAGTCTGACTTTAATCTTTGATCCATTAAAAACCATCCTCACTTGAACAATTACTTTTATCTTTTTCATTGCTTGGATTTTTTTTTTGAATATAATGCTTAATGAGGATGTTTTTAAATAAAGTCATCTTTTTCATTTTTATAAATACCTTTTATAATAGGTCTACATAAAAAATAGAGCTTTATTATATAGATGAACATGTGGTACGTACCATAATTGTTTGTGGCTGAAATCTCATCTCTTCCTTAATCCACTTGAGCCAGAATTCCATTGGATATTGAGAATATGAATTCGTCAATATCCAGCAAAGTGGAGCACCATTACCAGTTTCTTGGCAGCGAAAAACAAGCGGGTAAAGAGAACAATAAGATCCTGTTCTATCAACACAAGTATGATGGGTCGAATCAAAGCAAACAGTTCTTCTATTGACAAAGAGCTCATAAATAAAGGGAATGACTACGGGCGCGCCAATTCTGGGCCGGCACTTTAGTAACATGGCGCGCCCTTCGTCTACCCTTCAAGATATTCACAATCTCAAAAATACTTATTAACAATATATCTAACATAGTGTGTCAATTGAACATAGAGTTTCTTTCCATTTCTACCCATAAAATATACTTAAAAATCACTGTAAGCAAAAAATTATAAAAGAATGCAATATATTGTAACTATACATACAAAGAAGCCAATAACAAGAAATTAAAGGAGCGAAGCAGTATGGCAAATAGATTAAAAAGTGGTACTAAATATGAGCATATATCAGTAATACGTACGTAAATATATTCTGTTGTGTCATAAATAAACGAAATTACAAGAAAAGAACATATGAATTATGATATTGAATGGGTGGGGTCATAAGAGCTGCTGAAAAAAGGATTATTATCCATAGAATAATAAAGAAATAACTCATATAATACAGATTACGAAGTAAGAAAATACCATATAAATAGGGAAGAAAAAAGAATATGGGTCATAATTACATAGTAGAACGAAAAAAAAAAGATGACATTAATATAATAGTACAAAACGACAAAAAAAAATCAAATCAATATAAATATGAATAAAAATAGCTTATAGGTAGAAATCACTTTTAAAAGTCATAGCTTCGTCTTGTAGCTCATGGTAGACTCCAGAGTCAAGGTTTTGATTCTTAAACAAGACTTCTATTACATCCTCATATGAAATATTGTTGTAATATTGTTGAATGAGTCAAGCACAAGCAGTAAGCACAAAAACACTTTGTATGAAAGATAGCGGTATAGTCTTCAAATGTTATTATCTTTGTTAGAATGAACTTATGTTGAAAAATCCTGCTTGTCGATGGATCCCGTAATAGCAAGCTTATATTAATATATAAACATCAAATATTAGTATAAGTACAGTATTTCCATTACATAAATATTTCAAAATGTCATTACTGAAGTCTTCAAAAATAAAAATAAAAACAGCATATGATTTTAATTTAATTTGATATATATACAATATACTTTAATAGGTCTTCAAATGGGTTGAAATTTCAAAGTATTACGATTCAACTAGTCTTTCATATTTTTATTTATTTAAGGTAGAGGAAAACCCAGTTTAAATAAGACATGTTTCATATATTATAGCAGACTTGAACAAGAGCAAGCATAAATAAAACAGACGAAGGGCGCACCATGTTACTAAAGTGCCGGCTCAGAATTGGCGCGCCCCTCGTCTGATTATGAATTTTTGGCGCGCCCGTAGTCATTCCCTAAATAAAATGAATAACATAGTCAACATATAGCCGGTATTATCACCCTTCTGCATTTTGTATTTATCTTTTACCATCAATTGCCAATCAGACATAAAAGTAAAGAAAAACATGCCCTCCTAATTTATACGTATGTTGATTGTTTATCAATATTGATGATAGATTTACTTCTTCGCTATTACCACGACGGCAGTATAGCTGGTATCGGAATGGAAAAAACTTGATACCGTTTTTGACCACCAGAAAAGGATCTGTAGCCATGTTGTTTATAGAGCAGAGCTCAGCACCGGTCAGTGCGTCGATTTTGAGAATTGATTTATAATCATAAATATATTTGTAAACTTCTATAGATTTTTTATAGTCTTTAGATTATCATAAAATAATAGGGGTGGTTGAACAACTTGTTTGTGAAAAGTTGGGGCTGGATAATGAGATTTAGAGATGATAGGTTGCAAGCCTATCATGTGTTGTTTAACAATAACAGCAATTTCCTTAAGAATAATCTTCTTTTCATTCCCACATGAGTTCATTCTCTGGATTCAAATCCTTGTTATAAAAAACACAAACTGCTTGAGAATGCAAAAGAATTATTTATGAGATTGAAAACATTGTGGGTTTAAATGGAAAAGAGATGAACGCAAGCTAAAGAAAAAAAAAGTGGCCCACTCTTTTTGAACATGGTCATTTTTTTGAGTTCAAAAAGCTGACCAGTAAATGTTCTATTTGAGAGCGGATGCATTGTAAAAAGAAGTTTTTTAACGGTGAGATGAGATCATTAATAATGAAAAAAAACACACTCAAACTCTTTGTCTATCATTATTTTATAATCAACAACTACACTTGAATATTTATAAATTTACAAAGCTAACAAAAAGAATAAAATATCGTATCGTACTAGTTAGAAGGCATATATAAAGAGTAGAGAAAGAAATAAGAGAGAATGAAACTTAACATATATATTAATAAGAAATCCAGGAATTTAACAGATATGTATGAATATTTATGTTGTGTTTAAACATTAAAATTTCTTATTATAATACGAACCATACCAAACGCACAAAAAAAGCGTAGTACTTAATTCCTATTATAATAGAAAGATCCTACTGGTAAACAAAAAAAGAAGCAGTTTTTATATACGTACAAATTTACGAAGCAAATATATATATATATATTGATGAATGATATACCATACATGGGAACAACAATGAACGTTATAGAATTTTCGTTGTAATGACTACTGATACACTATGACCATTCTTATTTTTCTTTTACTATAATGTTTACTATTAAACAAATAATACTTATGTAAAAATAAAGCATAATAATAACGTGAATAAATAATTAAAGGCATGGGATTGTATCATGCCCCTCCCCCCCAAAAAAAAAAGTTTCAACTTGCTGCTATGTAACAACTTAATGATATTTTACTATATAAAGTGATCAGATCTCGATTATGTATTATAACATTAATCAATGATGAAAAAAAAATATAAATTAATATTACGTAAAAAGAATCTATATATTCCACCCCGTGGGGTTAATTATGATCACAAACGTCCTGCGTTTTTTTTTCTAAATAACCACATATGGAGGAAGAATAAACATACAACAATTATGATGATATTAATATTAAAAGAAAAGAACAAAAATAATGCATAAAATAAAAATAATGGGAAATAAAAAAAAAAGATGAATATATATATATATATATACTACGTAGTTCTCTGAATAAAATAAATTTATGTCTATTTTTTTTTTTCAAAAATTGGGCCAGAATTTTCTTGCATGTTGTTGTTGCGATGGCTGTTGTACAGCAGTAGCAAAAGCAATACCCAAATCTGAAGATGGGGTATGAAAGCTTGAAGAAACTAAAGATTCTTCCGAAGGGATTGAATCATCTGTTGTAGCCGTTAATGTGCTTGTTGGTGTATTACCATCATCTATTGTTGTTTGCATTTGATGATGATGAGGATGGTGGGAATTTTGTTGGTGATGGTGTTGATGACTGTTGCAACCGGAAGAAGATAGAGTTGTACTTGAAGATAAGCTACCACTTCTTGTCGTTGATGAAGATGATGATGAAGAGGATGAAGAGGATGAATGAGCAGCAGCATGGATGAGTTGTTGTTGATGCTGCAATCGTTGACGCCAATATTCATAAGATCCTAAAGATCCACTTGTAAGTATTTGATTTCCAAATGTTGTATTGTTTAATTCATCGATATCAATACACCAATAGCCTCCTTTCCCTTTCGATTTACTGCTATTATTATTTCCATTACTAGTTGTACTTTCTGCATCACTGTTGCTATTATTGTTGCTTATAGAAGAATGAATAGCAGTTCTCGGTAACTTGCGGAAACAACGATTTAATGATAGGTTGTGTCTAATTGTATTTTGCCAACCAGGTTCATTGGCTTCATACATGTGTGGGTATCTTTTTTGAACATAATCATAAATATCACGTAATGTCAACTTATGTTCTTCAGATGTCAATATGGCTTGAGCAATCATGGAAGCATAGGAATGAGGGGGTCGTCTACGTTTTCTTTGAGGACGTCTTGTATTTGCTGTCACTGAAGTTGCTGCCACTGTACTCATTCCATTCTTATGTTGTTGTTGTTGTTGTTGTTGCTGCTGCTGCTGCTGCTGCTGCTGCTGTTGCTGACTAAAATAAATATCATAAGGACCCATTCTATTATTGGGTTGAACTTGAGGTGGTTGTTGATGTGGATAAACTTGCTGATGGAATTGTTGATGAGGCTGTTGTTGCTGCTGTTGTGAGGGATGATACTCATGTGGGTTATTTTGTTGCTGTTGTTGGTATTGAGGAGGTGGTATCGGACGAATTACTCGAATACCATCTTCATGATAAGGTGGTGACAACACAGGTGGTTCAAGTGGTTGTGGATTTTGTTCAGTGGCAAAGATACTTTGTTTCCATGTAGGTGGCAGTAATCCATCCATGGTTTTATATTCATGTTGCTGTTGATGTTGCTGTTGCTGTTGTACGTGGTTACTATCTATAGTATTTGTAACTATTTGTTGTTGTTGTTGTTGTTGTTGCATTCCTTGATGCTGTTGCTGTTGTTGGTGATGATGGTGATGGTGATGATCCATCATATTATTTGTCATTGATGCATTATTGTTATTATTATTAATAGATGTAGTATTTCCTCCACCACTACCAGCACTTGTGCTGTTTTCAAAACGCATTCCCGGTAACTGAACAAAAGAGGCCATAAGAATGAAATGATAAAAGAAGAAAAAATTGGCTTTTGTTGTTGATCAAAAATTATTTTTTACTCAAAATTTTCTTTGCCTCACTTTTTTTTTTTTTTTGCTTATTCTCTTTAATTATACTCTCAGTGTATAATATGATTTTCTCTCTTTTTCTTTCTCTATTTTCATCTTTGAAATCCTTTTTTCTTGTTCTTCATTCTTTATATATAACACCATGGTTTGTTTCAATACGGAGCTTTATTTAATTCAGATTCTAGAGTTCAATATATAGCTCATTTTGTTCCTTCTTATTCACTATCATCAACCCAACAGACAAAATTTTAACTTTATTTCTTTTGGGACCTGTACCCTCTCCCCCCTTTTTCCCTCTCTCTCTCTTATATATTGTTTCAATAATAACAATAATAAAAAGGTAACTATAGACACGTATCCAACGGCGATTTTTCTATTTGCCAACACCAATAATAATAAAATTATATTCATAAATAAACAAATAGTACGTAAGAAGAAAAAAAAACATTCTACAACAAAACTATCAAATCAACCTATATCATTTAAAATATATAATTTGTTATAATTTACTGTGGTTTATACTTTTTTTTTCTGGTTATTTTACTTTATATAAATATGTGACGATAAATAATACACTTATTTTAATAATGAATAATGATAATGAACGATGGGTGATAAAGAAGTACCTGTATATTTCAAAAAGATGCTCGTTTATATTTCTTCTATTTCTCTTTTTTTTTTTATTTCTTCTTTTGATATTTTTTTAAAAAATTCGCAGTAAATGACGAAATTGTTTACTTCAGTAATGAAAGCAAAAGGGAATGTTTGAAATTAGATCATGAGAAACAAATGTTATACAGTAAAAGAAACCAGGACTCAAAAAACAAAGAAAGAAAAAGAGAAAAAGGATGCTGCTATCAAGCTCACAGGATTGATTTTTGGTTCTCGAACATGGGGGGTAGGGGGAAGTAGGAGCGCGGATTTCTGCATGATCATTACACAAAAAAAAAAGATAAGGAACCTATAGAAGTATGATACTTGGGGGGCGTGTTGGTGGGTTTTTTTTTTTTTACACTTTATATACGTTACATTAAAACTTCTTTTTTATTTTGTTTTGTTTCTTCTTTTTTTTTTGTAACGTAAATAAGAATGCATACAACTTCTTTGATTACTGTTGCTACGTTGCTATTAACTTCTACCATTGTCAACGGTTATCCTTTTTCATTAGAGAAACGTGAACAACCAAATGTACCTGCAACACCCGATTTAAAGCTTAAACCATTGGAATGGGGCGATGTGAACTTTATTCACACAACTGATACGCATGGATGGTTAGAAGTATGATTTTTTATTTTATTTATTTATTGATAAAGAAACAAATTTCACAGAAAGGGGGTGGGTGGGTTGATTGTTAATAGTTTTGAAAAAGACGAACCAAACGAACTCTAAGAAGATTCTTATTTGATCAATAATAATTCCTTATATATATACTTACATAATAGGGGCATTTGATGGAAGAATCTTATAATGGTGACCTCGGCGATTTCTATTCGTTTGTTGTAAGTTATAATCGTCTATCTTCTTTTATAACATCAACTGATATATTTATATCCGTACGTAAACATCATTACTGATTTTTTTGCTACTATATGGAATATATATATATATATTTATTCAAAATAGACTCGTATGAAAGAAAAGGCCAAAAAAAAGAAAAAAGATTTATTTATTGTTGATACAGGTGATACACATGATGGTAATGGCTTTAGTGATGTGACCAATCCTTCTGGGAAAATCAGTCAACCCATGCTTCAAAAAATTCCCTATGACATTCTCGCTATTGGTAAGTAAAAGAGTAATTCTATTTACAAAACAACAAGCCCAATCTCCAAAACAAAACAAAAAAAAACAAATAACAAAAAACTTTATCATACATATAATAACTTTTTTTTTCTTATTTACTACAAATGTTTAATAGGAAATCATGAACTTTATGGTAAATATAATATAGAATATTTTATTATGGACAACTACGTATAATAATACACTCCTGCCCTTTTTTTTTATCTATCATACTTATATAAATATGTTTATACTAATAACACCATATATTATTATTTATAGTTGATGAAATAACGGAAAGTGTTTACAATGACTTTATGCCATCTTGGAAAGGACGTTATTTATCCTCCAATGTTTATTTCAAAGATATCAATAATAACAAAACCATTCCTCTTGGGTACATACATATCTATCTATATTTCTCTTTTTTATATTTACTACCATATTATCAATAGTATACGTAGTGACACATTACACAACGATATGGCGGTCATAATTAAAATATGATCTCTTGTAGTACAACAACATAATCTCATATTTTTTTATTTTCATTCAGGGACAAATATGCCTTTTTTAAAGGTGAATTCGGCACACGTGTACTTGCTTTTGGATTTCTCTTTGATTTTACTGGTAATGGTGATAATTCTGTGGTTCATACTGTTGAAAATGAAATACTTGAACCATGGTTTACTGAAGCATTAACGTCACACACACCCGATATAATTGTAAGTCATCATCATGATGTTTTATACTGTATATATATTTCCTACCTCGCAAAATATACAAATAATTATATCCATTAATATCACACTATTTATTATTGAAACTAACTTTATCCAACATCTTGTACGATGTTGTTATCATTCTATTGTTACTACTTAATTTATAAAAATAAAATAAAATAAAGGCATTAACAGGACATACTGGCATTCGATTCGACGAATTTAATGTAGCATTAAAAGCAATCCGAAAACACTTTCCATATATTCCGATTGCTGTCTTGGGAGGTCACTTACACGTGCGTGATTTCGCCATTTATGATGGTTGGGCTGCTGGAATTGCTTCAGGTCGTTATCTAGAATCCATCGGGTTTTTTTCAATCAAGGTAAATAATAAATAATGCTAAAAAAGGGTATTTTTTTTTTAAAAAAAAAAAGCAAAAGAAACATTCCAGACCTAATATGATTGAAAAAAATGTCTGTTCTTCTTATTATTATCTTTTGTCATTGCTTGTCACAATGATGTCACAGATAAGAATATAATAATAATAATAACATATTACGTTAACAATGAATAAACATTTTAACGGAAGATACTGTGTGCTTGTGTCCCGAAAACGTTGTTTTTTTTTTCATTGTATATTTACTAAAGTAAATAATATTTATTTTCATATAGGGTGTTAAAAAATCAACAAAATTCATTGCTAAACATGGTTACAATGATACAAACACATTGCCTAGTAATTTGACATTTCATCGTCGATACCTTGATCAGAATCGTAAAACTTATATTTATCATTCTGTTGAAAACAAGGAAAAAAAGTTTGATACTTCTATTGGAAAAGAAATGACTCAAAATATTACTTATTGGCGTTCAGAACTTGGAATTTCTCAAGCATTAGGTTGCTCTCCTCAAGATTATTATTTATCTTCTGTTGAACCTACTAGTAATTCTAGCATTTATACACTCACTGCTCAAGGTATGATAATAGTAACCATATAAGCACCTACTGTACTTATGACTGCATTGAATACTATGCTAGCAAAAAAAAATTCTTGTTATATAATTGAATAATGATATAACCATATATAACATTCCATAGAGGTTTTGCCGAAAACAGTTACAGATCCCAATCGTCCCTATCCAGCCCATATCATTTTGAATAGTGGTGCCCTAAGATATGACATTTACAAGGGTAATTTCACTCTTGACAACGTGTATCAAGTGTCACCATTCATTGATCACTTTTATTATATGGCTGGTGTTCCATATGATGCTGCTTCACAAGTATTGGATAGACTCAATGGTGATACTAATAAGAACAATTTTAGACGTAAACGTAGTATTCGAAATGATTATGAGCAACAACTTGGTCTTACTTATAATATTCCAATATTACCTCGTGATGCTAATAGTTTGACCCCAGGTTATACAACAACTGACGATCTCGGCTCAAATGGTTAGTATTTTTGCTTTTCATTCTCCAGATACGTAAAACATTATATTTATATTTCGGATCGATACAAAACAACAATGGAGTTCAACTTTTTTTATTTATTTATTTATTATTACTTTTTTTTTAAAAAAAAAAAACAAAAGGTGATGATACGAAGCATAGTAAAATTCCATATTTTGATGCTAAAGCTTTTGTGGGAACCGATCTTCCCAAAGTTGCCAACGCAACATCTTTAATTGATTTAGTTTTTGTTGATTTTGTTGAATCAATTGTTAAATCAGTAGTTTATGATTTGACAGGAAAGAATTATACAGTAGAAACAACCTATGGAAATCCAAATATCACGTCAAGTACCATGTGGGTCGAATTTGCCAAAACACATTGGGCAGGAAATTGTTAATTGACTTTTCTCTCTCTCTCTTTCTCTCTCTCTCTCTCATCACACTTTTCAATTATTTATTTGATATATTTTATTTCTTAAAAGTGTATCTTTTCTAACCTATATTTTTATTTATTTTTGTATGATTATCTTTATCATTATAATTTATCCTTAACCCTAAAAATCAATTTCAATGTATGAATTAGCTTTACTTTTTTATCCTTTAAATCTTTAAATGTTATTATTATAGATGTTTGATTATAACAAAGTACCCCTTTTATCGTCTATTGCTACAATAAAAATTTTCAAAACCAAATGTTATATGGTGCTGGTGTTGTTGCTTATTCATATTTTTAGAATAAAGGATTATTACTTTTAAAAGTGTGAAGTAAGTAGTTATATATACATTCTTCTTTATCAAAATATGTTTTGTATTTACATATCACTTACGTACACACAAGGTTAAATAATTTAATACACGTAGCAAATTGTTTTTTTATTATTAAAAGGGCTCGTCAACATGGTAACGACGGACAAACAATTAAAACGCTTACCAATTCTTCCATTGTCAAATAAAAAAATTTGTTGCTACGTATGACAATGAAAGCACGGCTCTTTTAGTTTTTTTTTTTATATATGAAACGAGTTATAGCTTCTTGAAAAAAAAATACTTTTACAGAAATCTCGTTCAAAATATATATTTTTTTTCGTCTTAAAAAGTGATATTGATACTACTTTGACCTTTTTCTTTTCTTTTTGCATTTATAATTAAAAGTGCCAGAACTAGTTCTATTTGATAAATAAAAAAAAAATACAAATAAAATAAACTGAAATGGGGAAAGTTCCATTGGTCGTTACGAAAACAAAAGCGAAAAAAAAAAAGACAGTAACAATAAAGTAAAGTTTAATAGGTAAAGGAAAAATAATGGTTACACCAACCGCCGCAGCTCGTTAAAATTGTCGTTTTTTCCCTTTTTTTTTTTTTCTTTCACTTTTGTATAAAAAAAAATTCCGTATCACCATGTCTAGAAAACTTCAACTTTTTCTTGAAAATCTTGGTCAACTGACAGTACCAGAAGATGAAAGTAATAATATACCAGAACAACTGATTCCGACACTGTATCCTTATCAAAAGTTCGGTCTTTACTTTATGAAAAATGCAGAAGAGTCTTCCAATAAAGGTGGTATTTTGGCCGATGATATGGGTTTAGGGAAGGTAAGAAATATTAAAGCATAGCTAAAATGAATGTTATCACTGTGTATCTCTGAATGCGGTATATGAAAAAAAATCAACATGTATAAATCTGTCAAAATTTATTATAAAACGAATTTTTTATATATAATACTCAGTCATGATTTAATGTATTAGACAATTCAAACTATTGCACTTATTACTGCATGTCCACCTCTATCTGACAATACAACATCACCACCAACACCAATACCTACTTTGAATAAAAATAAGAGTAATCATAAAAACCGACTGATGAATTCAAAAGCAACTTTAATCGTTTGTCCAGTATCGTTACTCTCACAATGGGAGTCTGAGTTATCAAAAAAAATATATCCACCGCCATTAGTATGTGTACACCATGGTCCTAATCGAACCAAAAATAGTCAAAAGCTAGCCGAATTTGATATTATCATTACTACCTATTCCATTATTACCACCGAAATCGGAACACCTGAAAATCGTGGCACTCTAGGATCTTTAAAATATCATCGTGTCATTCTTGATGAAGCACATGAAATTAAAAATCAAAAAACAAATAAAGCAAAAGCTTGTTTCAATATTGAATCCACTTATCGTTGGTGTTTGACAGCTACTCCTATTCAGAACGAGATTGGCGATCTGTAAGTTTGATATTTTTTTTAAAAAAAAAAAAAATGGTTGTATGCAGTAGGTAGATAATAATAATTAGTTAGTAATTGAGGACAATAAAGTGACAATCTAAAGAAAAAAAAATAGTATAATTAACTTGATATTTTTTATTGTGAATGATCTTTATTATTTTAGATACTCATTGATCAAGTTTTTACGTATTGAACCATATAATGATGAGGCCGAGTTTAAAGAATCTATTAAAAAACCATTTGATAAACTCATGATTAGTAATGATGATGAATATAATGAATATGATAATGATGAGGTATAGTAATAGAGATTAAGGGCAAAACTCAAGAAAAAAAAAGAACCTTTAACCACTAAATATTCTAATATGTATACATCGTCTATTTTTTTTGGGGGGGTAAATTGATATTAATACGTATCAATAAATAGTTATTTCAAAGACTTCAAGTTCTTTTTAAATCTATTGCTTTACGTCGATCAAAAAATGCTAAAATAGATGATAAACCTATTGTGGATTTACCAGCAAAACATATATATATGATTCACATTGATTTCAACTCGGGTGAACGTATATTTTATGATTCAGTAGCCAAAAGAGCACAAGCTCGTTTAGAAGATGCTGTTGGTCCTGATGGAAAAAAATTAAAAGTGTCATATAATAAGGTATGTATTTTTTATGTTATTTTTACTTTTGAAAAATTATTTTTTATAGGTTAAATAGTACGTACGTAGTAACTAAAAAGAAAACATAAGAACTTTGTTTTTAATGATAAACCTGTATTAATTTTGAAAATGAATTGACTACAAAAAAAAACACGCACATGGATAAATTTTAATAACAAATATAAAGGTTTTGGCCTTATTAACCAAGTTGCGTCGTGTATGTCTTCATCCACGTTTAGTAGGAGGTGGTGAAGATAGTCCTAATGACATTCAATGGGACGAATACGAATTATTAGATAAAGCAAGGACTATTCCCCGTGATACTGTCAAAAGAATTATTAAAAAGTACTCGAATGGTGACCAGGCAACTGTAAGTATCAATAAATATATCAAATTTATAAAAGAATGATTTTAGATATACGTATTAACTAATGAAATAATGTAATAACTTGAACACATTCTAATATCGGTAAATAGTGTCCTTTGTGTATGGATGTTGCTGTATCACCTAAAATTATTCCTATGTGTGGTCACTTGTTTTGTGAAGAATGTCTAAATAGTATGTACATCTCCCATGTTTTATTGCTACGTAATTAATGTATATTATAAAAAAAAAATTACAGAAACACACGCACAGATTTACTATAACTATAACCCTCTTCTTTTTGTCATTATAGATTATATCACTCTTTTTTCAAGACAGAATGAGGAACAACACTATAATTGCTCTGAATGTAACAATGAATTTATTCTTAAAGATATCATTTCACTTGAAGTATTTTTTAAAGTACATTCAGCAGGTCTCTATGAAGAATATTTCAATCACCACATCATTGATAAAGAAATACGTGTTGAAGACTTACCTACCAGTACAAAAATTGATAAAATGTTGGAAATCTTGAAACAATCTCGAAAAGAAGCCAAAGATGATAAAACAGTCATTTTTTCACAATTTACTTCATTTCTTGATTTATTGGAAGAACCTTTGAAAGAACATGGATTTAAATTTTTAAGACTTGATGGTAAAACACCTGCTGGTCAACGTTCTAAAATGATTAACACATTTCAAAAAGATCCCAAGTATAAAATATTTTTAATTTCATTGAAAGCGGGTGGTGTTGGACTTAATGTAAGTTATAACTATTTTATTTAATAAAAGTATTAGCGAACAATGATTCTTTTTCTAACTCAATATTTAAAAGTTGACAGCTGCCAATCGTGTTATTGTAAGTGTTTAATATACATATATATATATTTTTAAAAATATATATCAAATTTATTTATTAAAAAGAATATGATACGTATATACATAGTTGATGGATATTTGGTGGAATCCTGCAATCGAAAACCAAGCTATTGATCGTGTTCATCGTATTGGTCAAAAAAAAGAAGTTCATGTTCATCGATTATTTATAAATCAATCTATTGAAGATACTATTTTACAATTACAAGAAAAAAAACAAGTAAATATAATTATAATATATTTTATTACGTATTCATCTAATAATATTTATACTACGTATGCTATATTAATATATTTATAGAAATTATATGAAAGTACTCTTGCAGAAGGTGAAAATATGAAAAAATTGGATACTTTAAGTGTACCTGAAATTGTTCATCTTTTTCAAAACATGGGACTTGATAATTGAATATATATCATCAACTATGATACTATTTTATATTTTAGTTATGTAGTTATTTTAATGATAAAATAAAAGCCCTTTTCTTGTATATAACTTGAACGATATTATAATAATATATGCAAACAATGAAAATTCAACCATCCATTTTTAAATTTGATTGTGACTGAAAATAAATTAATTATTAGAGAGAGAGTGTGTGTGTGTGATGTGAGCGGAGAACATTGATGAAGGGAGTGGGGGGAGCGAGTGAGGGAGTTTTTTGGACGAGTGAGGGAAAAAGTGGTTGTTTATAATTTGCTCAGCGAACCACGTATATTTATAATAACCAAACATTTTTATTTTCACTTTTTTCTTTTTCTCTCTTTCTTCTTTTCAACTAAAAAGAAAATACTTTCTTTTTCCTCCCCAACAAGTAAAATAAATCATGTCCGACTCAGAGGATGATTTACCTCTTGCACAACGTGCAGTACAAATCAAAACAACTGCTTGTAAATGTTTTTTTTTTTATTCTTTAGGTTTTCCCATGGAGGGAAAAAAAATAATAATAATAATAATCATATATCTTAATTAATTGTTTTTTTTTTTTCATCTCTCTTTTTCATTTTTTTTTACTTTATATATATTATATAGCTCCTGTTCATCGTGGATCACCTAAACCACTTCCAGTGAGTGAAGGTACACCTGATCCAAGTCAAGCGCGTACTACTACATTTATTAAAAAAGAAGAAGATAGCGATGACGATATGCCTTTGGCTATGCGATCCATTAATAATAACGCGAAACGAAGTTCTACTATCAAAAATGAAAGTGACGAAGACGATATACCTTTGGTAATTAATAATATCTTTTTTTTTCGTGTTAATATAAGCATATCTTTCTATGAAGTTATCTCATATTTATATTTCAATTGAATTAAAAAAGGCCAAGAAACGTAAAATGTTATCCTTATCAAAGACAAACAAGGTATTTTTAAGGAAGGGGTTGAGGGGAAGCATTATATAATAATAATAATAATAATAATAATGGTTTTTTTTTTAGGTTAAAAAAGAAAAGGAATCCAATTTAAAACGTACAATAAATGATAGTTCTGATGAAGAAGATGCAAAACCTCTTGCTAAACGTGGTAAAATAAAAACATCAAGTAAAAAATCCAAAGTAAAAAAAGAAGTTAAAGAAGAAGAAGAAGATATTTATAAATGGTGGGAACAAGAATCTAATCAAATAAGTAATGAAGATCAAGATGAAACTATTAAATGGACAACACTTCAACATAATGGTGTATTATTTCCACCTGATTATGAACCTCATGGTATAAAAATGAAATATGATGGTAAATTTATTAATTTATCACCTGAAGCAGAAGAAGTAGCTAGTTTTTTTGCTGCATTATTAGAATCGGATCATGCCAAAAATCCTACTTTTCAAAAAAATTTCTTTCGTGATTGGCAAATGGTTTTAAAGAAAGATCCTCGTGTAAGTAAAAAATTATCTTTTTTTTTCATGTATATATAATACTCATATCTTCTTTATTTTTAAATAGAATCCAAAGATAACATCTTTTAATAAATGTGATTTTCGTCCTATTTGGGAAAAATTTGAAAAAGATAAAGAAAAGAAAAAACAAATGACTAAAGAAGAAAAATTGGTAAGAAATCTTTTTCTTCTTTTTATTATAAAAACTTGTATATGTAAAATTAATTTTATTATTATTATTATTTTAGAGAATTAAAGAAGAAAAGGCCAAGATCGAAGAACCTTTTCTTTATGCTTATGTAGATGGTCGAAAAGAAAAAGTTGGTAACTTCAGAATTGAACCACCTGGTTTATTCCGTGGTCGAGGTGATCATCCAAAAACTGGTACTTTAAAGGTGAATAATCTTATCCCTTCTTCCCACTTTCTTCTTTCTTGGTCCATTCTATTGTATTTCTATTATTGACTAATATATATATATATATATATTAGAAACGTGTAGCACCTGAACAAGTAACATTGAATCTTTCCAAAGATGCTAAAATCCCAAAACCACCTAAAGGTCATAAATGGGCTGATGTTGTTCATGATCAAACTTCTACTTGGTTAGCTACATGGAAAGAAAATGTGAATGGAACAATCAAATATGTCTTTTTAGCTCAATCTTCTGCATGGAAAGGTCAAAGTGATATGCAAAAATTTGATAAAGCTCGAGAACTTAAGGTAAATAATATATAAATGAGATATCATATTTTCCTTCCTTGGATCTTTATTTTAACAAAAAATTTATATAGAAATATGTAAAACAAATTCGAAAAGAATATTCAAAAGAACTTCATGATAAAGAAATGGTTAAAAGACAACGTGCTACAGCCATGTATTTAATTGATCGACTTGCTCTTAGAGCTGGTAATGAAAAAGGAGATGATGAAGCAGATACTGTAGGTTGTTGTTCACTTCGATATGAACATATTCAATTAGAAGCACCCAATACTTTACATTTTGATTTCCTTGGTAAAGATTCAATTCGATATCAAAATTCAGTTCAAGTGGAATCACAAGTATTTAAAAATATTAAACTTTTTAAAAAACAAGTGGGTCCTGGTAATATGATTTTTGATCGATTAACTGTAAGTTTTTTTCTTTTTTTTTCCTATTATTATTATTTTATTAAAAAAAAAAGGGTTTATTTTTTTTTTTACTAAATAATAATAAAAAAAACAATTTAGACAACTGGTTTAAACAAGCATTTGAATTCATGTATGACTGGTTTATCTGCAAAAGTTTTTCGTACTTATAATGCTTCTCATACTTTTCAGCAACAATTGGATAAATTAACCAACAAGGAAGATAGTTTACCAGATAAAATGTTATCATTTAATCGTGCCAATCGTGATGTAGCTGTTTTATGTAACCATCAAAGGAGTGCTTCCAAATCTCATGGACAAATGATGGAACGTTTACAAGATCGTACACGCGCTTTAAAATATCAACGTATGAAACTACGTCATACATTATTTGCTTTGGAACCTTCTTACAAGAAAAAAGCACCTTATAATGAACCTGAATCGGATATGGAAGACGATTGGATTGTTAATCATGAAACTGAATTAATGGCCAAAGAACGTGAAAAAGTGAAAACAAAATTCCAAAAACAAAATGAAAAATTAAAATCAGAAGGAGAAAAACCATTACCTGAAAGTCATTTGAAAGAAGCTTTGAAACAAGTGAATGAATTGGAATCAAGATTGATTAAAGAACGTAAAAAGAAGAATATTTTAGATGTGAATACAAGAACAACGAGTGAAAAAGTGTTGGAAAAGATTGCCAAAATGGATGAACGTATTGCAGCAATGAAAATTCAAGCTACAGATAAGGAAGAGAATAAAGAAATTGCATTGGGAACGTCTAAAATGAATTATATTGATCCACGTATTAGTTTTTCATGGTGTAAAAAATATGATGTACCAGTTCAAAAGGTGTTTAATAAGACATTAATGGAAAAATTCAGATGGGCTCAACAAGTAGATGCTAACTGGGTGAGTTTTTTCTTTTTTAATTGGTATTTGTATATAAATGTTAAACATTACTATTAATCTTTAATTATTTGATTATTATTTATTCATTTTGTAGGTCTTTTAGATATTTTTCAAAACATAAAAAAAGTTTTGTTAATTTAGCAAAACTTTTATATATATAACTTTTATTACTACAAAACCATGACTTACTATTACAACAATCGTTATTACCATCATCAAATCCATTTTATACACACATTATCACTATTAGAAAATAAAAAGAAAATAAGGAAAAAAAAAAACAAATTAATCATCAACTCAAAATATATAAAACAGCACATTTACACATCAAACATATATAAAAACAAGTATAGCAAAAATAATCGTATACAACAAAAACAATCAAAGAAAAGAACTAGTCAGGAAGAAACGTTTTTTTTTTTTTTTTGTTATATAATTTGTGGGTGCTTTAAAAAATAAAATAAAAAATATATATATAAAAAACAGAAAAAGAAAGATTTGCAGATACGAAAGAATGAAAAAACAGAAAGAAAAAAAAAACAATGTTATTTTTTTTTTTACATCCAACCATTATTATTAGATGGGTTCCATGGTTGAGAATTGTTATTGGAAGGGTTGGGAGTAGTAGTAGTAGTAGTAGTGGTAGTAGTGGTATTATTATTACTATTATTAGCATTATTATTATTACTATGTTGTTGTTGTATTGAACCATCTTGTTGTGGTAATAAGTATGCACTCCAATCATCCAATTCTAAACTACTTGGCATAGACCAAAATGGATTATCAGGTCTATTACGGAATTGATTTGGTTGTTGTTGTTGTTGAATTTGTGGTGATACATTGATATTATTTATATTTGAAGGTGTAGATGCTTGAGGTGGTTGTGTGTTAGTATACATGGAAGATGAAAATGGTGTCATAGGTTGTGGTTGATGCATAGTCGGTTGTGGTTGTTGTTGTGGTTCTTGTGGTTGTTGAGAAGAAGTAGTAAAACCAAAATCAGGAATACCAAATAAGAAACTATCTGTTGAATGGAATGGTAACATCATACTTCCTGCTAAATTACTATTTTGTTGATGCTGTTGTTGTTGCTGATGTTGTTGCTGTTGTTGTTGCTGCTGTTGTTGTTGCTGTTGCAAGTTAGGTGTTGTAGTTTGTGGTTGTATAGCTCCTGCAGTAGGTAAACTACCTTGAATTTGATCAACTGTTGGAAACATAGTTTCCATTGGTAAACCGAATTGCCGTAATGAATGCATATCATTTTTATCTTTTTGATTTCCAGATAAAGCTATTTATTACGTTCAAAAAGTTAAAAAAAAAACGATATTATTAACTAGGATACCCACATATGTATATATCAATAGTAAAAAAAAAATACGAGATAGATAAATAATAATAAAAGGCTTACATTGTATTGTATCAGGATCAAACGTAGAGCATAAACCATTAATCCAATCACCATTGACAAGAGACGAAGGTGTAGATCCTCCACTACTAGGTCGATCAGGTGGTGGTGGTTGTTGATGATTATAAAGTGTATTATGGGTATTTGTTTGACCAGCCGTTGTCATATGAGTAGTAAGAGGAGAAGGTGAACCAGTACTACTACTACCACGACCTACATCTGATGTTCTTGGTGACATGCCAACTTTAAAACCAGGTTGTGCATTACATGAAGATGTCCTTGGTCCTGTTGGTTGATAATGAGGTTGTTGTTGTTGTTGTTGTTGTTGTTGCTGTTGCTGTTGCTGTTGCTGTTGCTGTTGCTGTTGCTGTTGCTGTTGCTGTTGCTGTTGCTGTTGTGTGGGTGGTAGTTGTGGTACAGATGATGATGAAGAAGGTGGAGAAGAATTGGAAGTACGACGTTGTCTTCGTTTCCGTTTTCCTTTTGCTAATGTTTGTGCCTGATGATGTTGATCATCATCTGTTAACTCTGATAATACATGAGCACCTACCGAAATATTTCTTGTTTCCATCAACTGTTTTAATACATTAAACAATCTTCCAGCTGCAGGCGATAATTTCGATAAACGTTTAATTACACCCATAGCTTTAATAATATTTGATTTCGCCACATCGGCCACAATACTATCTGTACTGGCTGCATTATAAATATGAATTAATGAAGCAGTAAATACAGGATAAATTGAAAAACTCCAAGACACCAACATAAAATCTCGATAATGCATTTTTTCTGCAATATCTACACATCGTGTTGCTGCATTTGTACAAATCGTTAAAGAGGACATGGATAATCGAGTATCATGACCATTCTTTTTTTCTCGTTCAATAAAAGGTCGATGTAAAAGAACTAGTAAGGTGCAATAAGTCAAATAAATCAAACCAGACATACTGAGTAAGGGTTGATGACTTCTACTATCCAATCGACTGACATTAGTGGATGAAATTTGTAAAGAAGGTGGTAAATTGGCACGCCATTCTGATAGTGCATTGTCAAGATAAGAGACAATGGCATCACTACCATGTTGAGCACTATATCTTTTCGCACGTGGGGTATATAAGCCTTGAAGAATACGTCCCAATAATTCAGATAATTTGGCCAATTGGACAAAAGGTTGATAAATAGGAATTCGATCGACTTTCACCTTTTGTGCAATGGATGGATCAAGGGATGGAAATCTTAAACTGTCATTACTCTCTGTAGTAGAATCATCTTCTTTACTAGGTGTATCCATGACTTCTTCCCAACTTGAACTTTCATTCGGATATACTTCATCACAATCTTCATCAAAAATCGTTTGGGGTCGACCTGTAGCTGCTGCTGACCATTTATCCATAATATAAACAGCCCACCATAATCTTCGTCTAGTTTCTTTTTCACTATCTGGAATATCCCATCCCTCACTCGATCGATGTAATCCTAAATCTTGTGCCTAGAAAAAAAAACATCGAATGAATAAACAAAAAAAAAAAAAAATTAAAGAGACTTTAATGTTTTTTTTTTTTTTATTACTTTACCATACGTGTTGCTGCGGAATTTAATAACCATCCACTTGCTGCTTTTTCATCTAAACTTGCACGATGAAATTGTCCAATTACTAAAGCTTGAATAGTTGCCACACAAGGTGTATAACGTCCTTTAACATAAACTAATAAATGATCAAATAGATTTTCTGACCATCCTTCTTGTAAATCCCAATTATCTGGTTCATCTGGTAATACTTTATCACCAAAAAATCGACAATTATGAACATATCGAACCGCAGCACCATAAATTGCACATAGTAATGAAGGAGCAGGGTAATCACCTAATTGTCGACGATATTGTTTCAAAAATAAAATTTTGTTAATGACAGGTAAACCAGGATGAATATATGTAAAATATCTAATAAATAATAATAAAAAAAATTTTGTTTTGTTTTGTTTTGTTTTTTTTTTCAATTTAAAATTCCAATTCTTTCACTTCTCTTTAGGTGTAGAGATTATTATTATTTTTTTCTTTTTATATAACTTACACTCGCATTAAACGATCACTTGTAACCCTATCAATTCCTGCCACGGCATAAATCCAATCATTCATTGTATTAATAGTTTGACCAGGTTTCAATTTACCAGCGGCTCGGAGCATTCGTTCACTAGCACCTTGAGCTCTTTCTTCATCATCTTCTTTGTACAACAATAAACTGTGGCCAAACTTGCGTACTTTAAAACCAATGGTTGACGCCACCCGAGCATCTTCAAAATTGATTTTTTGAGCAAGAAATGGTAACGGACTCATATCACCCACATATCGAGTGATACCAGTACTATTTAATGATGACAAGCCAGATGGGTCATGTTTCCAACTATTATTCTTATCATTAGAAGAAGTATTTGATTCATCTTTTTTGTTGTCTTTTTCGTTCTTTGTAGTATTGGTATTAGTAGCTGATTTATCCGTTTCTGTTACTGTTGTTGTTGTTGTTTCAGTACTATTATTGTTAACATGCTGGAGTTGATCTTTGGATTCGGCGCCTGTCCCGGGAATAGTCAATATATCGTTTCCTTTTTTTGTTGATTCATGGGTCGTATTATTATTATTTTCCCGCTTTCCATGACTTTGATTATTATCGTCAGCTGTTTCTTTTTCTTTTTCTTGTACTTGTACTTCTTCTTCCTCTTCATCATTATCATCATCAGCCAATCCACCTAATATACGTTCCATTCGCTTTAATCGATTTTCCAATACTTCAATATAACTAAATAAAAAAATAAAGAATATTAATTATAAAACTTTTTATTGTTTTTTTTTCCAATAATAACTTTACCCTTTAGGTGGTCCACGCTTCTTGGCACTATTAATAATTAGATATTACAAATATTAGATAATTGATAATAATTAATCGGTTCAATGGTCAACCCGAACTCCGGTTTTTTTTTTTTTTTTTTTCTGTAACTTCATCATCAATCAATCCATTTTATAGAAACAATGAATTTTTTTTTTTTTTTTTTTTTTTTTTAGTTTGATCCTTCACCTCACCAACCCTAACACTACCCCAAAAAAAAAATGAATCATACTATATAAAAGTTTTTTTTTTTTTTTACCTATCATTAAAAGTACATTCTATTTTACCAAGTTGACAATTTTTACATATAGTTCCAGGACCTGAAGTATCACATTTAATCTTTTTTCTTCTACATCCATCACTATTAGATACATATATAATAGATTAATTTAAGTCTTGCATAATTTAAGTTTGATATTGTAATAAAATATATATATAATAATCATCTTTTTTTTTATTTACCATGCTCTACTTATACGTATTCGTTTGGCATCGTGACGATCGTCACGCCATTCAGGTAATATAGCATTGGGTAGAATGGGTTGTTGTGGTTGTTGTGGTTGTGAAGCATGAGAATGTAAATGGTGTTGTTGTTGAGTAGGAGGAGGAGGAATAGGTGGACCACGATAATAAGCAGGATACGGATAATTAGAAGTAGGAACTGATGAAGAATTTGCATAATCGTGGTGTTGTGGTTGTGCTTGCATATAAGGTTGTGGTTGAAGAGGTCTTAATCCTGGTTTAGCATGTGGGTCCATTCCATAATTAGTAGTAGTATTAGTATATATTGAAGGGTGTTGATTTGTTGACGACGAAGGAGAAGAAGAAGACGGTTGTTGTTGTTGTTGTTGAGTCGAAGATTCATTGGAACCTGACCAACGAATGGGCATAGACATTATTATTTAACTATTATTTTTAAAATTAAGAAGAAATAACTGCAAATAATAAAAAAAAAAAAAAGCACCCAAAAATATGTAAGAATATATATATATAACGTCCGTCTGTAAATGAAAATTATATAATTTATAAGAAGTCTCTCAGTTTTTGAAAAACATATCCCAAGTTTTTTGAAGAATAAAAAATATCGTTGAAAAAAAAAAAGATATTTAATAGTATTTTTTTGGTTCTTGTTTAAGTCTTTCTTTCACTCACTCACACACACACTCACTCACTTATAAAGAAAAAAAAAGGTGGGGGGGTGTTCCATAAAGTTTAATAGGTTCTTAACTTTTACCCGAAAGTTAAAAAAAAACAAAAAGTCCGAGAAATAAACCAAAAACCTTAGTTATTCAAGTCAATTCTAAACATTGATAAATATATATATATATATACTTATAATCAATTAATATTATATAAAAGATGAATCTACTATGTAACTAATAATCTAAATAATTATTTCTAAAAGAAAACTATTTCCACATGATTTTATATATTTGGGTTACAATTTGTGATCCAACTTGGATATTTTATTCATGAATAGGAAATAAGGTATTACGTTCTTTCTACACTATTCCCCACACATAAATCACATTCAATAATAAACATCGTCTACTTTTCTCCACATCATTATAGATGTGTCAATATTTGTTGTGTTGTCATTTGATCTTATCTAAGGCTCTTTTTTTTTCTTTATCTTATATCACTTAATTAAATAAATCTATAGGGTTGTTAATGAGAATATATTTGAATTTTCAGTTATTGTATTGTAATGTAGAATAATTGACGTAGCTAAAAAATAATTACGTAATACCAAGTTCCCTTTGACTTTGATGGAAGGGCGGCTTTTTTACTAATTTATTGTAGTACTAATCATAATCATTTCCTGCTAGTATAGTTGCAACCTGTACCCTCGCATTATGGATCACATCTAATCTATTTCAATGTCAGCATGTCAAAGAGATTGGAACCATAATCATTTTTATATTACGTATCTATAAAGGTTTATTCAAGACAAAGTTTTATCTGCTAATAGATAATATACTAAATTCTTGATTCGATCACTATATTCAAGTTCATGCATAATATATTACCTAAGGTAGTGAATTGAATAACTTCTTCAATTATTTGTACTTTACTTTGCATTAACAGACAGCGCCGTCTTCAGCATATTTTATATAAATAGTAAACTGGTTTTCCACTTGACACAAAATCTAACTTTTAGACTTGATATAATGTATGCCCCTCATGATTCTATTATCTGTTGATGTCCTCTTACAACATTTAGCAAATGTATTAACGGTAATTTATTTGTTGTGTACATCTAGCACAACAGAAAAGAATAAATCCAAGCCCATTTTCATTGAGTGTTTTGATGTAATGTTCTAGTTAAATTTCTTATTAGGCTCTTTTTTTTAAAAAAGAAAAATGTTGTAACAGTTTGTCGTACTATTTCAAATGCAATAAGATTGAGATACATGTATGAATGGATTATATAGCTCTAGAAATAAAAGTTTATTTTTGTTATTGATTTTGATTATAATACAGTATTCAGAGTTATTGTTGGAGATAAAAAAAAAAGCACAGGCCTTCCTACTATACCTCTTTTATATAAATCTTACAATCACATCGGAGACAATTAAGTAGCAGGACTGGTGTTACGTCAAAAAGCATTTAAAAACGGGGGGGGTGGAAGATTGGGATCAGACAATACTCTCTTGTGAACTCACTCAATACTAATATTCAACCACTCCTCCTGTACCGTTGAAAGTGTTCCTTTGTTTCCTACTTGGATTAATTAAGATTGCTACCTCAAAGAGTATTCATTGACTAACTTAAATTTTTCTCGTCTTGATATTTGTGTAAGGTTATATATTAACTAGTGAACAAAATGGACGTGCTACTGGTTTATAATTTAACATTGATCCAATGTTCTACTAATGTATTTCCAATTTCTTATTTTAACGTTTTACAAGCTTCTTGAATTCCTCAAACTCAGTAATACAACACGAATAAATAAAAAATCAACGTTCGAATGTCATCATATGAGTATCAACCTTCTTTTGAAGTAGACTTAATAGTACAAAATTATAAAAAAAAAAGAAAAGAAAAAGGGAGGGGGGCGTGTACTTTAGCATAATCCTTAATTCTAAAATGATATAATACAAATTGAAGCTGCAAGTGACCACGTTTTTTTTTTCTCAAAAAATTCGTAAAAGCAGCCTATCCTTGTCGACCGTCATAGGCCCGCTTTTTTTTTTTTTTTCTACCAAAAAAAAAAAAAAGTTATGACACCAGACGAGATTGTATTACAACTTAAAAGAAAAGGAACTTTTGATCAACTACGTAAACATTTACTTTCAGAATTTCAGAATCAGGTACTCAGCAATTAAAAAGCAACAACACCAAAACTTTAGTATTATTATTATTCTTATTTACCTACCCTTAAAAAAAACCCGATATCCCTCCCGTAATTCAACTTTTTTTATTCCTTCATTCACATAAAACGTAGCATGAAGGACAAACGTTTTTAGAAAATGTAAACAATTTTATGGAAGAAAAAACGAGTAAAGATCCATCATTATTAGAAAAAGAACGATCGACATTTCATAGTTTAATGATGAATGAATTGGAAAAGTAATATATTTCGGTTTCCCTTGACGACCCACTTATTTATTATTTATATTGTACATGTTATACTTAACGAAAAACGTCGCTTTTATTATTTTATTCATCATAGAACCGGTATGTTTCAATCGGTTCATAAACAGGTTCTTGAAACTTTATTACAACAAAATTATTATCAAGTTCAAGTGGATGAACAATTAAAACTTGTATTGGATTCTACTGGTGCCACTACTTCTTCTGCATCCAAAAATGATGATTAAGTAAAGACCAATTCGATCAATTACGTATATACCCTCTCTTTATTTATCTGAAATTATCAAAAAGCTCCTCCATTTATATATATATATAGAAAATAATATAGTACGTATGACTACAATACTAGATAAAATGGGATAATAATAATAATAAATAGATTACTTATCAATCTTTTTTTTTATCAATAAGAATAATAGAAAAATATATACAATATGTTATATAAAAAGAAAATGAATAGAAAGTTAAATAATGATGGGAGATATGAATGATAAATTTGAAAATAGTATGAAAAAGAAGAATAAAAATGCAAGATTGAAAGTTACAAAATTTAAGATTTCTTCTCACTAACGGAAGAAGCTGGTGGTGACAGTGCAGCTTGAATATCTAGATCATACCATCCTAATTGACGACCAATATCTTCGATAGAACGTTTCTTGGTTTCAATTATAAAGAAAAAGATAAAAAGAGACAAAAGGAAAGTCAATCCAACAAAGATAAGGAATACATAATCACCACATGCACTGGCTAAAGAAGGAAAAATCAATCCAATAATAAAATTAAAAAACCAATTGCTCATTAATGCTGCAGCACAACCAGCCCCAACAGCATAAGAAGGTAAACATTCAGCAGTATATAAAAATGGAATAATGCCTAGTAATATATAAATATGTATAAAGTTAAGTCTTTTTTTTTGTTCCTTTTCATATTAATACATTTAATGCATAATAATTAAATATATATAATTTACCTAAACCAACACCAAAAGATGCGACAAATAACATGATACAAACAACTTGAAGAACTGGAATATCTTGTGTCATACCAACTACCATAAGTGCTGCAAATATACACATACATACAGATGAAATTAGCATCAACATTTTTCGTCCCAGTCGATCAATTAATGATTGTCCGACAATCGTGGCCACAATGTTAAGTGCTGCTACACCTACAGTCACATAAGCAGCATTATCACCAAAAGATGCTTCAAAAATACTTGTTGAATAATACATGATAGCATTGATGCCCGTTAATTGGGATCCAGCATGTAAAATCATTTGTTGCATTGTCAAAATAGCCAATTTACGAATTCGCATGACTTGAAATAATGTCAGAGCACTTGTATTATTCTTTTTTGTTTCTACTGATAACTTTTCAATTTTACCACTATCATCATCGTCGTCGATCAGAGTAGTATCATTGCTGCTAGGTGATGATGTGGATGAATTATTATTGTTAAGAACACCATGGATCATTTCTGTAAATTCTTCTTCAATATTTCCTTTACGAAGTCTTAACATAACAGCACGTGCTTCATCAATTCGATTACGTCCAATAAGCCATCGTGGTGATCTTGAACAAAAGATTAAACCAGCAGCTTGAACAATAGCCGGTACAACCGTAATAGCAGTAACTACACGCCAACCTACAGGAGTTCTTAAACCAAGACCAATAGCTTCAATAAGAAAGATACCAATAGTAGTAAATAATTGTAAGAATGCAACTAATACACCACGATGAGAAGGAGGTGAAATTTCTGTAATATATACGGATACAATAGTAGTCTATTATATAGATTAAGTTTAGTTAGTTATATATACGTAGTAGTAGTAGTAGTAGTAGTAGTGTCAAATATTTTACACACAATCCATAAATGCTCTAAGCGCAGTAAAATTTTTGAAATGTTTTTTTTTCTTACCATGAAACCTGAAGTAACACCGACAAAGATTCTTCCAACAGCAAATTGTCCACTAGTTGTTGAAGTTGAAATAAATACAGCACCAATTACAAATAATGCGTTCATAAATAACATGGAATCTCGTCTGCCAAATCTTTCTGCTAATGTTCCTGAAGAGATAGCACCTAATAAACCACCAACAGCAAGCATACCGGTTGCGACACCCCTTTTTTTTTTTTTTTGAAGCCAATTAGTATGAATATAAATCCTCGGGTGGAAATTAATACTTGTTATCAATAAAAGAAAAATAAAACGTACGTACCAAATCCAATCATTCATTTTAATACATTGTGGTAATGAACTACCAGGATAATATGTAACATGATCGCTATCAGGACAATTTCGAACATAATAGCTTGGAACATTTAATGCACTTGTATTGATACCACTATTTAAAGTGCCAAGTGAAGCAATCAATGAACAAAATATGACAAAAGGTTTTACACCAGCTTGTCGAGAATCCATTATCTCTTATATTATAATACAAGGATTAAATTAAAAATAGGGATATTTAAAAATAAGAATATATAGAAAAAAAAGTTTTTTTTCTCTCAAATCTAAATCAATTGAGAAAAATAAAAAAGAAGAAATGATAGTTAAAATTATTATGATAACAATTTGTTGTGATATAACTATCAGCTTTATTTAAATAAAACAAGTTGATACAGAGAAAATATATATATATATAATATAAAGGATGAATATATCTCCACGGAAACCATATTATGCGTGTAATGTATTTTTGAATAATAAATTATGTAACATAACCAAAATTGGTTATAATGAGTTTGATTTGTTAATCATATTACAATAATAAATAATACTTTAAAAAACTCTAAGCTTCTTTTTGTTCTCCAAGTTTTTTATTTGTTTTTCCGATCCGTTCCCTTTTGTTTCCGATCGTAGTACAACAAAAGCCATCCGCTGTAATTATCCAATCGTAGATCCATTTCTTTAAGCTTTTTAACATTTCGGGGTAGTACCAAATAAGAGGAGGGGTCCCGACAAATAAAATCTCCACGGGGTGAATGCTTATTGATCTAGCGGGAAGAAGACTAAAATTTTTTTTGTTTCAAAGGAAAAAGAGAATAAATAGTTCTGTATTATTCACTTAGACACGTTAAATAATCTATTCTATATTACAATCAATAATAGTAAAATGGCTTCACTGTAAGAAACGACTTACTGTATACTAATAATTTATTTATATTTGGTTTGTTTCTTCTTTTCTTTCACTGTTCATTTTTGATCCTCTGTTTTTTTTTTTTGTCTTTTTTTTTCTCTGTTCCAAAGTCAGAACGAAAAAAAAAAGTATAGATACAACATAACTTCTTGGAAATGGATCCTCAAGTACGTATCATATAAAATAATATAAACTTGTTTGGTCAATTACCCATAACTTATTATAGAAACCATCCATTTTTTCGTCGTCATATGATGCCAACTTCTTTTTTTTTGGTTCATATGACTCGATAATAGATCAGGGAATATTAACATCTATTTATTACTACCACATAAATTATAACAAGAACAATATAAAAGAGAACACGGACCATCATCCCTTGTAAGTTTCACCATTTTTATAATAATCATCAAAATCTTCTTTTTTTTTGATTCGTGAAAAATAAAGTCCACTGTTATGAAGACGTCTATTCATTATAATACTATTTTATTAGATTCTTTTAATAATAGTAGTAGAAGCAAATACATAAAATAATAATTTATCAATTCATTCTCTCTCTATACAATTTTGTTTTTTTTTAAAAAAAAAAAACTCGTAAGTATTACTGATATATATGATTCATCATCATGACATTGAGATGCATAACACACTTATCACGGTTCATGCTATCTATCGATATTTTAATTTGAACCCTTTCTATAAGCTTCGTGATAAGTGAGACTGAAAGAAGAGATTTCATATTTATACATATGATAATATTTAAAATAAAATCACGACCGAACAAACTTTTCCAAACTATATGACGACATTGAATGATTTCTGTACAGAAAAATTAGTATATAGAAGACAAACTGAGGGAATAAAATGACAGACCTCAAATATTATCGATTTAGGTAAAAATTGGGTCTATTAAGTCGAATTGAAGTTTTTAAAAAGCCGAACCATACAGAGTCTCAACCACTAAATATGAAAATCAAGTTGTTGAACTCTGATAAATTCTTTTTTTTTTCACTTTCCTTTATTACGTACAATATAAATTTATTCTCACTCTGTTTCATCAATCGTGATCTGATTATAAACCATTATAAACGGGTGGCCTTCTTCTTAGTCTAAAAATTCTAGTTGTATACTATAATAGGCTATAGTAGCTATATGAACTAATAAAATCGATAAAGTTAGTTTATATAATTTTTTAATGCGTAATAAAGAAACCGACTTCTTTTACGTATTTATTATTTATCATACTCTAATATAATATGTATGCTATCAAAATAATAGCTTCTTATATTCGTTTACTAAAAAAAATACATCTATGACGGTGTAATTATTACTGATTACCCTTTTTTTTTTACTACTTTTGGTTCTATTTATCAACAAAACCCATCCCATTTTATTACATGAAATAAAATGATGTATGTTATTATGACGTTACGACAACGAGGCCATGTAAAAATTGAGCCCTTCTCATATTCTAATAGATATATAAACATCAAATCTGTTTTCTTTCGTTTATATTTCTATACTAATTTCTCATCAGTTCCATATTATTACATTCTTATTATTACTCTTATTTACTCTCGACTTTTATATTTATTCTTTTACAGCGTCTTAAAAAAAACTACCCAACTTACTTTCCAAAATGTTTTTCAAAACCTATTACATACGTTTTATCCAAGTATATAGCTTAATTCGTCAAAATACAAAATGGGCTATGCCTGATTATTCCATTGTTACTACTGTTGTTGCTGAATACTATAAAAATCTTGATAAATTTTTCAAATCCTTTCTTAAACCAACATATGAAAATATAAAAGAGCAAAAAGCTATTGTTGAAGAATTAATGGATTCCATTACGTATATAAAAAATTACAAGACTGCATGTAATTATATATTTTACGATATTTGTGGTATAGCTGATGAAGATGGTGATGACGATGATTATATAGATTATATGTCACTTGACAAAACTCATCATTGGTGGATGACGCTCAATAGTCTTATAGTACAAGATACAGAAGTGATTCATTTCAACTGCTGATAGGTAATACGTAATAATAATAAGAAAAAGGATTCATTACCTATTTGTGCATACATATATATTTTTTATTTAACAACTAGTATTTTATTTAATATATATCATCTGGGACTGTCTGTGAAAAAAAAATATTTTTTACATTTAAGATTTATTATTGTGAAAAGCATTATCTAGCATTTAGGTGATTGTCAAAGTCATCTTTAGCAAATAGTCCCGATGGTAATGTTAAACGATCCGGAGAGTTTTTTCTCAAAAAAATTTTTTTAATAGACCATTCTTTCCCCTTGAGAAAACAAATTCTTGTTTGAAGAATTAAAATTCATATTGCATGGCTAGAGATAGAATCTCGAATATAGTTAAAGTTGGTCTGGTTTTTTTTTCTCTTGCTCCTTTGTATACATTATTGACACCATATTACATTACTATCTTTTTTTTTCTTTATGTATACGTATTTTTCATATATTCCATATTATTATTATTATTATTATTTGATGTCGTATAGTTCTAGATATAATGTAGATTATTTATATATAACTTTTAATTTTAATACGAATAAAAAAACAACAATTATTGTATTTGAACATTGAAATAAAATTAAGTATATAATACCCCTCACGATTGTACATTTTTGTTTTGCTTAAATGTTAGCTTATTTCATTATTGCCATATGAGCTATTCACAGATGCTTATTTTTCTACTAGTTATCATGACGACGTAAAATGATGATCTAACAAGTCACAACAATCCATAATCATCGCAAATAAAAAGAAAACCTACCAGCGTCATTTAACTTTGTCCTCATTATCTAGTATTAAATATAATTATTATTTCAGAAGAAGAATTTATAGTATAGCTAGTATTTAAGTAGGAAAAGCCATTTGTCGGAACCTCATATTTTGTCACTCATTCCACGATTCTTTTTTTTTTTTACTTCATTCTTTTTTCTTCTATTCTTAACAAAAAAAAATCAAAAAATGAGCCATCAAAACCAAACTCACAAAGACATTAAAGATGCGTAAGTAAATTGATAGTAGTACTATATAACATCTTACCAGATTATATATTTATAGTTTTTTATGACATATTATTTTGACAGCAGTAGTGAAGATAAGCTTCGTTTGTTACACTTGCAATCAGTAATCGCAACCCAAGAACTTATTGAGAAAAAACGATTATATACAAACCAACAGTAGGATTTCCCTTATTTATATATTTATATATATTCGTACTCTTTACATAATCAACAACAGTTGCCGTACTATATTTATACAAATGATATGTTAATCATATTTGAATAACTTAAAAAAAATAGTATTGACATCATGTGTGATTTACGTAATTTCCAACAAGAAGTATCTCGCTTCACCCATGACTTGACAAGTACTTTTCCACCATTGGTTTCAAGTGTAGAGAAAAGTAAAATATTTTTTAGAATATAACATGAATAAATAAAAAAACGTTGAAACAACTTTACTGATATATATATATATATATATATATATATATATAACAGTTCAATCTCTTTTGGAGGAGATGATCCATGCATTCAACGAATACCTTAGAAGTGTTAATAAAGTGGGAACGCCAAACAAGTATGATCCCCTTGCTGATTATCCATATTTTATATATATATATATAAAAAGCAAATTAAAATAATTTACTAAATTATATGTGTATATAGAAACATTTTTAGTGATGAAAAGACATCAGTGGAACAAGAGTTTCATTATGATAATGATGATAACGATATCAAGAAAAGGTATGTGTAACTTTATAAAAGTTCGCATTAAGAGTAAAGACAATAAGTACATGAAAAAAAATTAAATTGACTATATAATTACACATGTAGTGAACCATCTTTGGAAGAATTGATTGTTCAAAAAATTGAAATACTTCGTGCACGCCTCAAAATGCTTCAAACAACAAAACAAAAATTAACAGAAGAATCTTCTAATGAATGAATTCCCGATTTCAAAGACAATAATAATTTTTTTACAAATTAGTGATATAGCTATTGTTGAGCTAACATAATTATCATTAGGATTAGTAGCCAGAATAAAAAATAAAATAGGATTATATTGAGTATTGAAACATCATTTATCATCATAATCATGAATTTTTTTTTTCATATGTTGTGTATGATGATATAAAATGCAAAATAAGCTCTCTTCTCATTGGGTGAAATTATTTACGGTAGAATATTTAACCTGAGGAAGAGAGAGGAAAAAAAACCATCTCAGCTCTTTTAAGAAAAAAAACAAGAAATGCGGACGGGTATTGTCTCTGAGGCTCATTTTTCTCTAACGCAAAAAAAAAAAAAACCAGTCGGCAAACGACGCCCGAAAAAAAGTTCAACCAAAAGGTAAAAAAGTGTGGACTTAGTTTATTTAAAGCTTCAAAGAGTCTTTTTTCTTTTATATTTAGAGTAATAACTTATTTTCTATAAATCGTTTATTTTTATTTCCACACTACAATGAAAAGCATACCCCATGAGCAACAACGAGTCCAACCAACCCAATCAACAGGTTAATATAAAGCCCAGCTCTTCTTTTTTTCCCCTCCTTGATCCTTTTATGCAAAAAAAAAACAACGTTTAACTTACAAAGAAAAGGTTTTTTTCTTTTGTGTATATAAATAAATAGATCACTGGGGATAAAAACAATAAAACAGCCGATGAGGAAATTATTACACAACTCACATTGGCAGGTCTTAAAGTCATCATGTTGAGAAAAGGCGATCAAATAATTTATAAATTACCTGACGACATGAATTTGGCCTCTATTAATCAACAACAACGCGACCAACTCATGCAAGAAATACAAAAGCTTCATGCAGCAACCATGGCAGCAGCGGCAAGGAATACACCTACTAATAATTATAATGAAAATGCCCAAGTACAAGCACAAGCACAAGCAATAGCAGCAGCACAAGCAAAAGCTATTGCACCTAAGCAAAAAGGTATTGCTGTACCTTTGCCAACTCTAGCAGTTTTAAATCCTGCTACGAGTAGTAGTAGTGGTAGTAGTAGCAGTGGTGGTGCTGATGGGCAACAGCAGACGATGAACACAGCTGAAGCAGATGCCTTACAAGAAACAGCTAGAAAATTAAGAGAAGAATATGAATTGGATCAACAACGACAGCAACAACAACAACATTTTCAGTTCTTACAACTTCAACAACAACAAATGATTCCAAATATTAACTATAATAATAACCATCAATCCAATCCAGAAGTTAAAACAACACGGAAATATGTAAAAACTGGTAAATATTCAAAAAAGAAGCAACAGCAATTATCACAGTTTCCGCAGCAACAACAACAGCAACAGTTGGCACAGCAACCACTGTCACAGCAACCATCTTTGCCACAGCAACCTTTACCTCTACAACAACAACCTCAACAGCAGCAGCAGCAGCAGCAGCAACAACAACAACAGCAACAGCAACAGCAACAACAACAACAACTCCCAGCACAACAAGTACCACAACAGCCTATGTTGAATCCTCAACAATTAATCGCTTTACAACAACAATTAGCACAGGCAGCTACTGGTGCTGGTGGACCAAAACCACCAATTCCTGCATTACCGAAATCAATTCTTGCAAAAAGACTTCCTGAAGAAGAAGCACATCACCAAGAAATAAAGAAAAGGTAAATAAAACTGGGAAGAATAATTTTTAGTGATTGGAAAATAAAAAAAAGAAAGGGGAAACTGGTTTTTATACATACAAATACAACTTTATTTTTCTTTGGTTAACTAAACAATAACAAAAAAAAAATTATTAAGAATTTACGATTCAATGATATCAGATCGGGAAGCAGTATTAAACCCCAATTATGAAACACCGTTTAAATCGAAAGAAGATGCTATTAAAAGATTACTTCCATATCATGTTTATCAGTATCCTAAAGCGGATTTGGATATTAATAAGATACCGCAAGATCGTCAAGGTAAAGATATATTTGTTAATATACTTTTATATTTTCATTATTTTAGAGTTCCATAATTTACTAATAATTACCGATATTATCATTTTGTTTTTTATTTATTAGATCATGCAACAATCGATATATTTAAGTCGCAAGCTGATTTATTTGATAAATTCTCCAAAGTAACAGCTAAAGTTACAGAGGTGTGTTTTTTAAACATAGTTCACTCATATCTATGAAAAAAGGAAGTAAAAGGAAATGGGTATTAATAAATGTGTATACTAACATACTAGATAATAATAAAATTATAATTATTAGGGTGGTGGTGAAAAACAATTACGAATATTACTTGAACGACACTTGTTAGCGGATCAAAGACAACGATTAACAGAAGAACAAGCAAGGGTAGCAGCTGAACAAGCAAGAATTCAACAAGAAGAAATGATTCGTATGCAACAGGAACAACAACGACTTGCAGCAGCAGCAGCTGCTGCACAAGCAGCAGAAGCTCAACGCCAAATGCTGCAGCAACAACAACAATTTGCTCATGTAGCACAAACCTCATCACCAACACAACTCCCCAATGTTCCCAATGGACTTGCACAAGCAACAGCTCTTTTACAAAATCCACAGTTCCAAAACCAATATAATCAATTACCACCAGAAATGCAACAAATATTAGGGAATAAGGAGCAATTGGCAGCTTTAATTGAGCAACATAGTAAAGATAACAAATTATTCACTCCTACTGCCCCATCATCTTCTTCATCCTCAAAATAGTACATATTTATATACACATTTACTAATAATAGACCAAAAAAAAGATTTATAATATACATAAATAAGCATTCCATCGTGTAGATATCAAATTACTACTGCTACTATCACTACTGCTATTTTTTTTTAAAAAAAAATTTAACATTTTGCTTACATTGAGAGTAAACTTTTTACTTTTATTTTTAATTGGATATATGAATGATGTAATGTATACTTTTATAAAAAACAAAAAAAAAATTCGTTTTTATTTTTCAGGAGATTATTTTATATAATACATTACTTGAGAGAATGAGCGAGAAAAAATACCGAAAACGTGGGATGAACCATTGGTAAAGAAGAAAGGAAAAATGAAAGAAACTTCTTTTTAAGGGGTGTCTAATTGACAACGATAAAGATTTTTCGTTTTGTTTTTGCTTTTTGTTTTGATTTTAAGTTTGGGGCAGAGAGATCGGAAAGATTGGAGGTAAAGAATTATGAGAATAAAATTGGGAGACTAGTCAAATAATGGTAATCATTAGAAAAATGTGGCAAAAAGACATATACATGTAACCATCAATAACAAGATACTAGTACTTTGTTGAGTTTTTGTTATCATAGCATCACTTGTCGTATTTTCGTTACCATCACCATTATTACTATTATTATTACTATTTCCATTCTTGCCGTTTTCATTTTCCCGTGGGTGCCCTGGATAAATATTTGCACCATCGCCATAATTACCACCAAGATAATGACCCAATATAGGTAATCCAACATCCATATCATTGATATTCAATTGTTGGCAAACAGCTGCAGAACGCCCTGCAATCCATTCCAAAATACCAATAGTACCTTTTTGTGTTGAATTCATATTCACTACAAAATCTTGGATTGTAAATCCTTCTGTCTGATTAACCGTAGGAGAATGACCTTTTAAGGTTGAGGATCGATCCCAAGTGATATCTTCTAGTAACATGGACTTCCATGCTTCAAGAATGGGTTGTATCACACTTGGTTTAAAAAATCGCTTGACAACTGTTGTGAGGATTTGTTCAAATTCAGCTGGATAACCTTGTATCAATGCATCTTGTAGAGGTCGGGTAACATTATCCGATTTTTTAAACTGGGCGTATGGGACTGCCATCAATTCTTTCTCTGCACCATTGCCAAACGTTTCATCAAAGTCATATGTAATTACAGTCCATTGATTACTTTGAATATCTTGGTTGATATAATAATTGCTAGCCTATAAAAAATATATCAAAAAAATATTTAGTATACACATAGAACTATTCATTAATACTGGTATTATACATATCCTACTGTAATGTTACAAAAACTACGGAAATCGGAATAGCAAATATATATATATATAGTTCCATCTTTGCATAAAATGATTGTTTCACCACATGTGAAATATAAAAGTACATAAGAGTAAAAAAAAAAAGTAAAAAATATGGTTATAGTTTTTACCTGATACCAAAACCCATCCCATGATCCTGTCAAGAAATTAAAGGCCATGTGAATTAAAGTATGTTTTGGATCTACAATTGATTCCACTTTTTCATTATTTGAAGCAAGACGTTTTGTCAATCCAATAAGTGGTTCCATTTCATTTGTCTTATTCAGTTTAAGCTCTCCCTCATCCTTTGGATCGTAAATAAATTTGGAGTAAAGTGACGGGTCCTCGCCAAGATAGGCTAGATTGGCTTCTTCTGTATCACTCAATGCATTGCCTTTATAAGTCGGACCAGTATATGAGTAAGAATAGTTTCCGCCGTGTAACACGTTATCAATGAAATGAGTGGATGCATCATCAATCATCAAGTACAACCCAAATGGTTCTCCATTAATAAAAAGACGGGTCCAACTACCAGATACAGTGGCCACACCAGCTGCTGCAAGACAATCCAAAAGTAATTTCTCTCTCCTATATATTATGTACATTAATAAATTCACATGTACAATATATATATATGAGTTCATTTTGTATTTTTCATTAGCTACAGCTATCACATATTACTTATTAATTATACAACATAATTAATTATGAAAGAAAATAGAGAGAGAGAGAGAGAGAAATCGTATTGCTGCTGTAACTTACGTCATAGTCATATCTGTTGGTTCAGCACGAAGCTTAACAACACTTCGACCAAATAGTAAAGATTTTTCAGTAGCATTCTTGTTAAATTTGTCGAACTTGATTTTAAAAGACTGTTTACTGAATTCTTTTGTAGATTGACCTGATGTCTTGATGCCAACACCTTGATAGGTATAAATTTGATTACTAGAAATGTATGTCATGTTGTAGGCTTCAATATATCCAAAATCGCCTTTTGGATTATTCATATAAGCGTTGACACCGGACATATTGGCATTCAAGATAATGGTAGCAATCTCATTTGAAACATTCATACCAGTAAACAATGCTACGTATAAGGAAGAGCCAAATATATGTGATAGCAGTAGCAATAATAATATATGTAAATGTATAAATTGGAATAGTTAGTATAGAATAATATATAGTACGTATGCGTTATTTTAAGATAGCAACACATTATATATATATACATACGTGGATAAATAGGATTGTAGGCTTGTGGTAATGATGGAACATCATAAACTGTACGTGAACGATTAAAAAATTCGTTCCCAGTAGAAGTCGCACCCTCTTTTAATTGACGTTGCGTGGATTCAGGTTGGTTTTGATTATTACCACTATTACTAGTCAATACATATTGATATGAATTGGAAGTAAAAGGTGCTTTGCCTTGATATAAGTTCGGATACTGAGTAGCTTCTAAGGCATGAGTTTGACCCTCAACAAAAACGCCCACGCCTTGAGATTCATGTGGAAATGCAATGACAGCATAATTGATATCGTCAGCCTTTGTAATAATAGATAGTAATGAAATAATAACAGTGAAAGAAAACAGATATATATTCGTTTTCATCATTGTCATGGATTACAAGTATCTTTTTTTTTCTTGACAACAAAAAGGTCAAAAAAAAGAGAGAGAAAGAGATAGTAAAGGAAACCCCAGCAAGAGGAATTGAAAAAGAAAATAGCTTATTATATATATACGCACATCATCAAGTAATCGGAATAAAGTTTGTTTTACTGTGTGGTACTGTTGTCTTGTTGTATATTATAGTTTATAACGAATTATATATCTCATTAATGAGCATAGATAAATGTTAAGTTATAATTTGCTGTTATACTCCCCCAGTTCCTATTAATAAATGTGTGCGCGGCATTATTAATTCGCCAATCCCGGTTCACTAATGAGTATATACTAGAATAAACGGAATGTTTATTTTTTTTATTACTATTATAAAAGCCCCCTTATGTGAATAACAATAATATAAGCTTAGCAATTTATCATTTCATTCTTATTTTTTTTAAAGAACATCAAGAACGGCGGAAAAAAACTTGTTTGATCTGTTTTTATGTGTATCACCCTTCTTGCTATTCTTGGCATTTTTTTTTTAATAGACAGAAATATAAACAATTTGGTTGTATTTATGTTTGGCTACACAAAATAAAAAAGTATCTGGGCAAAACACACTTCTGCGGTGTATTGTCTTGTGCATTGTTGTGTGAAGTCGCGTGAGATCATTCGAGTTGTCCAAAACTCAGCAAATAATTTATTGGTTTTTTCCCGGTGGTTCGCGTGATGTGCGACTACCCAGAAGTTTACCTTTTTTTCCCGGTCACGTGATCTGGAGATTAAGTTTTCAGATTTCGGACCAATTATTCTCAGGACCAAAAATAGTACGTAACACCACCTATCATTATTTTTGATATTACTATTATTATTGCTATTATTTTATTAAAATGAATCCTACTACCATTACCAACAGCTCAACTTCCAGGTATTGTTCTGATTGTAAATGCATTCGCTCGATTGAATTGTTTGTGGCAAGCACGATTTCTACAAAACGTGTATTACATGCCGAAATAAAAACAGCGATGTTGGCAAAGGGATGGATGATCAGGAACTGTTGACACACATCCGCACACGCGTTCAGGAACGTGATGGATACTATTGCTATCAAAATTTTACAAGCGGCACTAGGTTAAAGTACGGTAATTCGTTTGTATGCTACTGCTCTCAAGACGCAGACACGCAGCAACAAGTCTCGGATGATCGTCGCAAGCGAATTCGCACACGGATATAAACATACAACTGTGGTGGTTTCATCCGAGGATTGATCGAGAGACGCTTTGAATACGTCCACATAAATATTGAGCACTCGACGGGGCACCGTGTTGCTCCTGTTATAACTGACAATAGAGGAGATGAAAACATAAGGGTTTATATCCAACAAAACTGTATCAGGATGAATGCCCAAGACCTGTATCATGACATACTAGGAAGATTTCCCGATGGGTTGGGTCGAATCCAACAATCACAGGTTTATTATTGCTGGAATCGCTCATTTGAGTATCAATATAGACTTCATCGTGATCAGTTTATTTCTGCTGGTATGCTTTCGGATAGAGCTGCGGATCAAGGCGTTATAATGGTAAGTTAATTTTGGAATAGGCATTTTAATGTATAGGCATTTTCGAACGTGCTACATGATAGAAGGGTGTAGTTGTCGAGATCACAAACTAGATAGTAACTTATTAAGAAAATAAATAAATGAATAAATAACTGAAACATATATTTCAGTCTGTAATTTTGGTTACCATGCTAAGAAATAACTCACCAAAAAATATTTTGCTCAGTTTTAGAAATTCAACATGACGCGTTCTGAACATATAAAAAAAGGTACAAGTTGTTTTCATATACGCGTATCTAAACACGGAACGTATGTTGATGTTAGTTTCACTGTAATCTTTTTTAAACAGCTATAGCAAATTTAATTAACAATAATAACAAAAACGACGTCATTGACGGAAAAGTGGCTATTTCTTATCGATTCTCTTGTTGAAGTTATTATTGAAAATGAAGAAGGAGATGTATTCAAGGACATAGTAACAAAATGGACAAGAGACATTAAAGCTACGAGATGCGATGAAATACAGTTGGTAGATTATCTTTATAAATGCATTGGCTGATATGATCATTTTTTGAAGTAAAAGTGAATCAAACGAACAATCAAGAAAACCCTTAAAATCTCTTTGCAACTATGTAGATCCGTCGAAAGCCATCGTGGAAAATGATTGAGGCGGAATTTAAAAAAAAGCACAACAACAACACTAATAGTAATAATAATGATGAATCAACTACAAATTCAAACCTCTCGAAGAAAACATCTCACACCGCCACGAAAAAGCTTAATACAAGCTCTCTCAATCATGGAATAACAGAAGAGGAAAAAGCACGAGTTCAAGAGTTATTCGACGAAATGGACAAAAATAATCTTTGGATTTTGGAAGAAACAAAACGTGCAGCAGCAAATGAAGTAGGAGAAGCTTTATCAGTTGAAGAAAAGATCTTAAAATTTGCTTTAAGTTGTAATTTTCGGCAGTAAGTAAAAGAAGAAAAAGCCAGTATGTTCTTGTTATAAAGTTGTGATGTGTTGATTTGGTACTTTTATATAAAAATAGTCCGAGCCAGCTTTTTATTCTTGATTTAACTGATAAACATTGGGAAAATGTGTTTACTCAAAAAGAATTACAAGAACTCGAGGAAACTGGTGATAAAGTACTCGTACCTGTTGATAATGCTATCGAAGAAAAGTTGAATGAATTAAATGAATTTGTAAGGTCAATTATTCTTGACAATCTTTTCTTTTTCTTTCTCTCTTTAAATTACAACAGCTTCTTTCTTTTTCAAACGATACTAATCCCGTAATGGCTATTCTATTCATAGGATACTGCAGAAGATGTTTATAGTTACTCTCGCACAATTGATCATAATCCAAAGGAACAGCCTTGGTTACCCTAATTCACAATGACGTTGATGTAAATGGACTATAAATTTATTCATAATGTGGACATAAGTATAAACAGTATTTATTATGGGGATTTCTGAACGATATATTTACTGGATCTAATATCGTCGCTCAAGGGTAGTGGTAATAATATATATACTATTAAATAAAGACAGTCATCGTAGGTCGCATACTAAATACATTACCATGTCTTTTTTTTTGTAGGGAAATTATAGCAAAGAAAAAACAAGCAAGGCAAGCGCGACACAATTCAACAATAAGCGAAAGTTGTCTGTTATTGATGAAGTGAAACGAAAAGCCATAGGTCGTCGCATGGATTGTATATATATTGATGGATCTAAGGAACTTTGGTGTATGGAAGTAGGATCAGTGGCTGATCAAACGAAGGAGTTGAAAGATTCACGTATGAAGATCCCAATTGTCATAAAGGATATGCTACTTGAAATTGTGGAAAGAGCCTCAACTCTTATATGACGTGTACACATGATAGGACATATGATCACTGATGAGAAATACTTTTAGGTAAGGGTGTTAGAATTATTATTACTCATGTCAACCTGTTACTGAATTATAACTAAATTTAGGTGAGCAAGTATCTATGCTTGACATGGATTCGCCAAAGGGTTATGTATCTCAAATTCGACATACAGTATCAATTGACTACCCACGTTGTTTGGAGGACAATGTTTCAAGAATCGGCCCATCGATTTGATAAAATTCTCTACTTATAGTCAAGGATCTGTTTATCAAAGTGTATATTGCTAATTTATCTCGTTTCACATAAGCTTCGTTATCTCCAAGATTTATACTTGTTGTCAATAATTGGATGTCATTACTACGTATCCTAATATTGAATATATACATTCTTTTTTCTGTGAATATTATTATATTATATATACAGATAATATTGATATATACAACTTTTCTCAAACTTGTATAAATTATTGTATAAAAATGTACAAACTAGTTTTTAGTTATGATAAATAGCATTCAAAATCTGGTTACAAACAAATAGTAAAACTTAAAAAAGGTCAGGGTCAAACCTAATGGACACATACTAATTTTATTATATAATTGTTTTTTTTTATATATAATGAAGAAAGTTCTCTATTCTCTATATATAAAATATGTATATAATAAAGAAAAAAATGTAATCATAATGCAATATGTGTATCAATAACAATAATATGATATACAAAAATAACATCAAAATAGAATGGTAAAATAATACGTATAAAAGATATACATATAAAACAACTAGTATGATACAGCTTTATAAAGTGTAAATGAAAAAAAAATGTGTTACGATGATAGTCAATGTAGTGTATAAAATACCTAAGATTCAAATAATAATGTTGTGTATGTATGTCGTTGGTTTATACAGTACCAAGTTTTTAAAATCATGTTTTTTTATCCGTAAGGTAGGTTTTTTATTGTAGTAAAGAATAGTCAATATTCAGATAATGATTTATTGTTGATATTTATAAAATGATATTGTGTATGAAGATGAGAGGGTATGGGTTGGTTGATATATTATGATAATGGTTTTTTACAATGTTTATTCTTGATGAGTATAAAGGGTAGTAGTAATCATTGATGATTTTTGGATCGTTTAGATGAGTGTGATGATAATGATCCATCTTCTGAGCTTGATTCTGGCGTTGCTGTTGTGGTAGTCGTTGGTGTAGATGATGTAGATGATGAAAATGGGTTCGGAGGTAATGTAAAAGAGCCATGTTTGGCAACTTCCAGTGGAATTCGCGTTGTTTGATATATTTTAAGGGTAGTTTCTATCTTCGTCTTCACTATTGACGCCAATTCAATAAGTGGGCCGATTCGTGCAACATAGTCCTCTGAACAACTTGGGTAGTCAATTGCTACTGTATGTCGGACTCTCGATACATAACCCTTTGGCGAATCCATATCAAGCATTGATACTTGCTCACCTATGTTTAATTATAATTTAGTGACCGGTTGACTTAAATATTAATTTTAATACAACTATCCCACCCAGAACTATTACTTACCAGTAATCATATAACCTATCATGTGTACACGTCGTACTAGAGTTGGGGCTTTTTCCACAATTTCCCGTAACATGTCCTTCATGACAATTGGCATCTTCATACCTGAATCTTTAAACTCCTTCGTTTGATCAGCCACTGATCCTACTTCCATACAGCCAAGTTCCTTAGAGCCACCAATATATATGCAATCCATGCGACGACCCATTGCTTTTCGTTTTACTTCGTCAATAGCAGACAACTTTCGCTTATTGTTGGATTGTGTCGCACTTGCTTTGCTTGTTTTTTCTTTGCTATAACATCCCCCCCCCCACAAAAAAGACATGGCAATGTACTTAGTATATGACCTATGATGACTGTCTCTATTTAACAGTATATATTATTACCCTTGAGCGGCGATATTAGATCCAGTAAATATATCGTTCAGAAATCCCCATAATAAATACTGCTTATCTGATTCTAAATATGTGCTTATGTTCACATTATGAATAAATGGATAGGCTGTTTTCATCAACGTCATTGTGAACCAGGCTAACCAAGGCTGTTCCTTTGGGTTATGATCAATAGTGCGAGAGTAACTATAAACATCTTCTGCAGTATCCTATGAATAGAATAGCCATTACGGGATTAGTATCGTTTGAAAAAGAAAGAAGCTGTTGTAATTTAAAGAGAGAAAGAAAAAGAAAAGATTGTCAAGAATAATTGACCTTACAAATTCATTTAATTCATTCAACTTTTCTTCGATAGCATTATCAACAGGTACGAGTACTTTATCACCAGTTTCCTCGAGTTCTTGTAATTCTTTTTGAGTAAACACATTTTCCCAATGTTTATCAGTTAAATCAAGAATAAAAAGCTGGCTCGGACTATTTTTATATAAAAGTACCAAATCAACACATCACAACTTTATAACAAGAACATACTGGCTTTTTCTTCTTTTACTTACTGCCGAAAATTACAACTTAAAGCAAATTTTAAGATCTTTTCTTCAACTGATAAAGCTTCTCCTACTTCATTTGCTGCTGCACGTTTTGTTTCTTCCAAAATCCAAAGATTATTTTTGTCCATTTCGTCGAATAACTCTTGAACTCGTGCTTTTTCCTCTTCTGTTATTCCATGATTGAGAGAGCTTGTATTGAGCTTTTTCGTGGCGGTGTGAGATGTTTTCTTCGAAAGGTTTGAATTTGTAGTTGATTCATCATTATTATTACTATTGGTGTTGTTGTTGTGCTTTTTTTTAAATTCCGCCTCAATCATTTTCCACGATGGCTTTCGACGGATCTACATAGTTGCAAAGAGATTTAAAGGTTTTCTTGATTGTTCGTTTGATTCACTTTTACTTCAAAAAATGATCATATCAGCCAATGCATTTATAAAGATAATCTACCAACTGTATTTCATCGCATCTCGTAGCTTCAATGTCTCTTGTCCATTTTGTTACTATGTTCTTGAATACATCTCCTTCTTCATTTTCAATAATAACTTCAACAAGAGAATCGATTATTTGCTGATAAGAAATGGCCACTTTTCCGTCAATAACGTCGTTGTTGTTATTATTATTGTTGGTTAAATTTGCTATAGCTGTTTAAAAAAGATTACAGTGAAACTAACATTAATATATGTTCCGTGTTTAGATACGCGTATACGAAAACAACGTGTACCTTTCTTTATATGTTCAGAACGCGTCATGTTGGGTTTCTAAAACTGAGCAAAATATTTTTTGGTGAGTTATTTGTTGGCATGGTGACCAAAATTACAGACTGAAACAAACAATACATACTATTTTATTTAACAAAAAAAAACTTGCAGTAATTAATAAGCTTGCTATATATGATCAAATAGACCTGTAGTAATTTGAACAATAAACAAAAAGCACCAAGGTTGATGAAAGGGAAGAATGACAAAAAAAATATAAGGAGGAAATAGAGGGTAAAAAAAGGCTTTGGTTACCAAGGAGCTTAACTGCAACAATTCTGGTGTAATTTAAGACACAGACAGTTTACATCAATTTTGTTAAAGCCTTCTTTCTTTTTCCATCTCAACAAATATCTTATATTCGACCGTCTTCTCATTTTTCTCTTTAATGGACAATAAAATAACGAAACCCTCTATAATGTGCGTAAAAATCTCTCACTGACTGACCTTTTCCTAAGGATCTCCGTTTCGACAATGAGAATGAATTAAATAAATTGTTTAATGTAGAAGCCACTTATGATGCAACATGCAACATGGAACAGACAAAAGCCAGAACAGCAACAGCAACGTCATCAACGTCAACGTCGACGTCAATTATAAAAGATACTCCTGGTCCTCGTAAACGAATTGACTGGTCACTTACATATAATTGTGATCATAGATGTAAACAGTACACGACAAGCCAGTAAAAAACGTCGAACTAATTCACCATCTCAATCAAAAACATTGGTTATCCTGCAAGACAAAAAGTCATTAAACGTGCTGGTAATGATGTATTAATATTACATATAATTGGAGTCATCAAGGCCATAATTCTGTTAGTGAAGTAGATACCAGAGATTCAAGACTTCCATTAGTTGTTAAGAACTGGATTGTAAGACATGTTGAGCAAGACATGTATTGGAGAGGAATGAAAAGGTGGTTACAATTATCAAATGAAGAAATGAATAAGTTTGAAAATTAAGCAAACATAGAAAAAAAGGTTTTAAAATACCATCAGCATTTCGAATACATGGCCATGATAGTGCAATTGACTCAATAGCGTTTAATCCCTCATTCAAGAAAACATCAGTCTGATAACAAAGCACAGAAATATGGATTGGGAGCCTTAATGTAAAAGGTTATGATACTTATTTAAAATAATTAATATATCCAAAGCTGATGAAAAAGAAAAAGAGATGCTAAATGAGCTGTTACTTGTTGAATGGATGTCCCCATGGCAAAAAAAGATACTATTAAACCAGGAGGATATCATCTTGATTCTACACATAAAACACGGGTATCATTTTTGCCTGGCCGGGTTGATTGTTATTTATTTTCATTGGTCACTAGAATTAATGTGACGAATAAAGGTTGTCCAGTACGTTTTTTCATTACGAACTCAGAATCTTCATTTACTATTCAACTCTCGTGGCTCAAGCTCAAACATGGTTTTCAGTTTACACATACTATGATTGATTGCAGTACTACGGAAATGAATGCGATATCGTACACATTTGGTACGGAAGTTCAAGTACTGGCTTGCCAGTGGGATATAAAACGAGCTTGGGAAAAGAGAATTAACCACGTATACTATTATTTACATAGGTTTTCATGTGTTTTTCCTAACTGCCTATCGATAGATCAAAAGCTGAGTTAGTACAGCTGATTTAGATAGTTTACGTAAAAATGCTCGAGTTTATTTGAGGTTATTAATGTACGTATGCGACTAATTCAGTTAATTTTGGATGAATTTAAACAGCATTATCTTGTAGTGGACATCTATTGTATATATCTATTATATTAGAGTTTCACAGAAGTTATAGCTAATTCACAAAAATAAATTGTCATACTGCGCCCCCACTGTTGTAACATATTTAATAGATCCACTTTAACAACACATTTGATTGATAAGTATCATTATTAAGCATTCATTTATCCGAGTGAATTGTGGTTATTATTTGTGGTTCTTTTCATTGGTATCTAATATATTTGGGAATTGCTACGGACACCCCAAAAACATACTATATTAAGTAATTTCATCTCTTACGGACACCCCACTTTTATATTTTTTCAAGGGCACACAACAAATTGATATAATCACATCGTATCCAGCCATTTATACACTATCTATACAGCTATTATCGTTATACGACTTATAAATGTTTATGAAACTTATATTATCAGCTCGACTTTTTATAATAGCAATCAATATTTCTTATGGTTTCTTACTATATTCATTGTGTACACAAGTGGGATTTGTGGGCCTTATGAAAGCAAGACAAAAAAGGAATCATATATACTTTTAATGTTACATATGAGCGGTCAAACAAGCGCTATTGGTGTTGACAACGCTATCACTATAGTTTATATGGTCTAAGAACTTATTTGATAACTGTTTATTTCTGGGGTGTCCGTAAGCAAAATATGGGGTGTCCGTAGCAATTCCCAATATATTTTTAACTCAAAAACTATTATACAGCCTTGAACACAACTGCTACTAGGCGCGAAGCGCCTTTTGAGGGGTCAAAGGGGGGTTGCGATGCGAACCGCTAAATGACCAGGAGGGAAGCGAAGGGTCTTATTTATTCGAGAGAAGCGAGGAAGGGCTGCTAGTTATATAATATATATATATTTGATGACAGGTACTAAAAGTTGTGTCATCCTGGGGTCACACCGTGCCCCCCCCCCCTCGCCTCAAGGAAAATTATTTTTGACGAATCAATTTTCTCTTTTCGTAACCGGACATTTGATGTGACTTAATTAGTTCTTTTGGTGCTCAAGGTAGTTCCACGAAAAAACAAGCGAGCCACGAAGAAGCTTTTTTCGTTTGAAGTCAAATGAATAGTGCTGTCAGTTGCCTGCTTTTTTTCTGTTGCAACTCGATGGCCTTGTTACCACCATCTAACAAGATGTCCCTCTCATGGGTTGCAACGCTTATACCCGATGGCCTTGTTACCACCATCTAGCAAGATGTCCCTCTCATGGGTTGCGGCATTTTTTTAATATAGGCATAACTGTGCCGAGTTTGTACCAGATGGCCTTGTTACCACCATCTAACAAGATGTTCCTCTCATGGGTACAATGCGATTTTTTTTCTATATCACTTTTTCTGTTGTAACCCGATGGCCTTGTTACCACCATCTAACAAGATGTCCCTCTCATGGGTTGCGGCATTTTTTTAATATAGGCATAACTGTGCCGAGTTTGTACCAGATGGCCTTGTTACCACCATCTAACAAGATGTTCCTCTCATGGGTACAATGCGATTTTTAGACACTGACTCACGCTACTGATCGACGCATATATTCTGTTGGTAATTTGAAATATTTCGTGTGTACTAATGTATTTCATTTATAGGTTTTTTTTTTTGGCAGATCAAGTCCAAGTTTGTTGGTATTAAAAAAGATACAGGCGAGATGAGTATATTTGATTATGGGTTAAGGCCCTTGATATATATTTCTTACTAGTGTGTATGTTATAATTAGTTTTTCAATGTCGCTATACAAGGTCAGAGAAGATCCATAGAAGGCCAGGAGGAAATGCGAATAAAGTTATCAGATTTCATCCTCGTTTATCCAGCAATTTTGATCATTATATTTAACTACTTTTCGGGAATAATAAAAGGCTATTATTTTTTTTATGTATTAGCAAATTTATTATATGGTATTTGAAAATGATGGAAGTAAAAGCAATTGCACAGGAAAATAAATATAGAAACAACTTGTATATGACCATTTGTACGTACTGTATTTATGCACGCTTTCGCTCAAATATATTGAACTTGTACTTAAAGGTTTCTGTGTAAACGACAGCCAAGAATAAGTCGGTCTCACTTTTATAATTGTCACCCTAATAATAACCAATTTTAGCTAAAGTAAAGCGGATTTGTTTTGATAAGATATGACATGGAATGGGAAATATAAGAATTTGGATATTATGGCTTCTATTTTTTTTATTCATATGATAGTAAGTATTATAATATCAATTGTCATCAAATTTTATTAATAATTCCTTCTACTACTTTTACTTTTCTTGCTTATTAAACGATATCTATATAATATGTAGAAGAATAATTTATCTGATAAAAACAAAATTACTATTAAACAACGTTACACTATATAAATCTGGTTTAATAAACTATTTATATATGCCAAAAAAAATCTCAAAAAGGCTCAATACAAGTTCTCTCAATCATGGAATAACAGAAGAGGAAAAAACACGAGTTCAAGAGTTATTCGACTAAATGGACAAAAATAATCTTTGGATTTTGGAAGAAATAAAGCGTGCAGCAGCAAATGAAGTAGGAGAACCTTTAAGTTGTAATTTTCGGCAGTAAGTAAAAGAAGAAAAAGCCAGTATGTTCTTGTTATAAAGTTGTGATGGGCTGATTTGGTACTTTTATATAAAAATAATCCGAGCCAGCTTTTTATTCTTGATTTAACTGATAAACATTGGGAAAATGTGTTTACTCAAAAAGAACCACAAGAACTTGAGGAAACTGGTGATAAAGTACTCGTACCTGTTGATAATGCTATCGAAGAAAAGTTGAATGAATTAAATGAATTTGTAAGATCAATTATTCTTGACAATCTTTTCTTTTTCTTTCTTTCTTTTTCAAACGATACTAATCCCGTAAGGGCTATTACAGTATATTCATAGGATACTGCAGAAGATGTTTATAGTTACTCTCGCACCATTGATCATAATCCAAAGGAACAGCCTTGGTTACCCTGGTTCACAATGACGTTGATGTAAATGGACTATAAATTTATTCATAATGTGTACATAAACAGTATTTATTATGGGGATTTCTGAACGATATACTTACTGGATCTAATATCGTCGCTCAAGGGTAATGGTAATAATATATATACTATTAAATAAAGGCAGTCATCGTAGGTCGCATACTAAATACATTACCATGTCTTTTTTTTTGTAGGGAAATTATAGCAAAGAAAAAACAAGCAAGGCAAGCGCGACACAATTCAACAATAAGCGAAAGTTGTCTGCTATTGATGAAGTGAAACGAAAAGCCATAGGTCGTCGCATGGATTGTATATATATTGATGGCTCTAAGGAACTTTGGTGTATGGAAGTAGGATCAGTGGCTGATCAAACGAAGGAGTTGAAAGATTCACGTATGAAGATCCCAATTGTCATGAAGGATATGCTACTTGAAATTGTGGAAAGAGCCTCAACTCTTGTATGACGTGTACACATGATAGGACATATGATCACTGATGAGAAATACTTTTAGGTAAGGGTGTTAGAATTATTATTACTCATGTCAACCTGTTACTGAATTATAACTAAATTTAGGTGAGCAAGTATCTATGCTTGACATGGATTCGCCAAAAGGTTATGTATCTCAAATCCGACATACAGTATCAATTGACTACCCAAGTTGTTCTGAGGACTATGTTGCAAGAATAGGCTCACTTATTGAATTGGCGTCAATAGTGAAGAAGAAGATACCCTCAAAGTATATCAAACAACTCGAATTCCACTGGAAGTTGCCAAACATGGCTCTTTTACATTACTTCCGAACCCATTTTCATCATCTACATCATCTACACCAACGACTATCACAACAGCAACGCCAGAATCAAGCTCAGAAGATGGATCATTATCATCACACTCATCCAAACGATCCAAATATCATCAATAATTTCTTCTATCTTTTATAATCATCAAGAAAAAACATTGTACAAAACCATCATCATAATATATCAATCAACACATACCCGCTCATCTTCATACATAATATCATTTTATGAATATCCCATCTTCATACGTACACAATATCATTTTATAAATATCAACAATAAATCACTATTTGAATATTGACTATCCTTTACTACAACAAAAAAAACTACCTCACGGGTAAAAAAAAATGATTTTTAAAAACTTGGTATAAACCAACGACATGCATACACAACATTATTATTTGAATCTTGGGTATTTTATACACTACATTGACTATTATTTTATAAAACTGTATCATACTAGTTGTTTTAGATGTATATCATTCATATGTATAATTTTACCATTCTATTTTGATGTTATTTTTGTATATCATACTATTGTTATTGATACACATATTGCATTGTGATTACATTTTTTTCTTTATTATATACATACGTATTCTATATATAGAAAATAGAGAAATTTCTTCATTATATAAAAAAAAAGCAATTATATAATACAAATTGTATGTGTCCATTACGTTTGACTTTGACCTTTTTTAAGTTTTGCTATTTGTTTATAAATCATAACTAAAAGCTAGTTTGTACATTTTTATGCAATAGGGGGTTTCAAAATTGAAATTTGCGTCTCTTGAGGCAGATTTCAAAAATTTAATTTTTCCCCCTAATAATTTATACAAGTTTGAGAAAAGCTCTATATATCATATATAATATAATAATATTCACAAAAAAATGAACATTTATATTCACTATTGGGGTACGTAGTAATGACATCCAATTCTTGACAAATATATCACAGAAACTTTTGATAAATAGATCCTCGACTATAAGTAGAGAATTTTATCAAATCGATGGGCCGATTCTTGCACATAGTCCTCTGAACAACTTGAACAGTCAATTAATACTGTATGTCGAATTTGTGATACATAACCCTTTGGAGAATCCATGTCAAACATAGATACTTGCTCACCTAAATTTAGTTATAATTTAGTAACAGATTGACATGAGTAATAATAATTCTAACACCCTTACCTAAAAGTATTTCTTATCAATGATCATATATCCTATCATGTGTACACGTCATATAAGAGTTGGGACTCTTTCCACAATTTCACGTAACATATCTTTCATCTTTTTTTTTAACACATCCATTTTTACATATTATGAATCATATGTCATCATCAACAACACAAAAGCAACCAGCAGCCATAATAATTGAAGAAGTTTCAGTTAGTTTAGAAAAACGTAAAAGACAAACAACGTCAAAGGATGACCAAGAAATTTTACATGATTTAGTCAAAGAAGTTTTGCAATAAAAATTATCAAATATCATCAGTGACAACGAAGAAAAAATGGTGGTGTTCCTTGAAGCAAAGAAAACTTGCCCCCAAGGATCACTACAAATGGTCAGCAACCTTGCCAAAACAAATCATAATATTTATCGAACTGCAAAGCAAATAAGCAACGCGTTAGCAAGTTTAGGTGGCACGAAACAACTATGGAAACAGGTTAAAAAGGACCATTCCAATCTTTTGTACAAGTAACATAAGGATAAAGCTTTGTAATAACAACAACGAGAGAAACAACAACCACCTGAAAATGATGAGAATGAATCAAATTTAATTGACGATGACGAAGACAAATTACGAATGACTTCAGCCGTTACAATTGTCAGTGTGTTGCGTGATGATATTCCCAGTGACCTAGTTTACAACTCACTAAAGCAAGCAGCAATGGACGCAACTACAACAGTATTAAATGTTAGTGCTCTTGTTCGGATGACATTATTATCATTGGCCCAGCACAATATATCAATTATCAAACGGAACGACGTTCAGCTCAAAAAAGAAAAGTTCGGATTTGATATTACTAAAATTCTACCAAAGTCATTTACTATTCGTAACAGAGAACCCTTGAACAATATAAACAAGATTATGGTCGCTCCCCCAAATCTTGCTCTAAAGGAAATAGCTTAATAAGTTATACAAGCCCAATACCAGAGCACCAACGTTCATTTACAGTTTATGCAGTCGCATAATCTTGGAAATAAGAAAGATAATAACAGCGATACCATCCATCCATTATGGGCTACGTAACCTTATTTTCAAGAAGCTCAACCTTCCTTCAACGGGAGACGGTCCAAGCATCACAACAGCAACAGCAGTCAAAGAATTCGATACAAATTTACAAAATATGTGGTCAGGAACTAATATTTATGCAAACCCCCAACGTTACTTGATCCGTATTTTGGTTCGAGTACATTTGGCTCCTGAACGTGAACAAAAGACAATCGTACGTGCCAAGACACTTATTCAAAAAACAAAGGAAAAAATAACAACAATCTTCGACATCACAACCTCAACAATTATCAAGAAAACAAATTAAGTCCAAGATTCAGCATAAATGTCATCAAATGGCAAAGCATATACGGCACGGAAAACTTTACGAAGATGATGAACATAAATACGCAACGCGTGTCCAATCCTGTACAAAACGATTGGATAAATTGGCTTCCATTCTAAAAGATCTTGGAGCGGTATGATTTATTTTTATTATTACTTTTGATGTTTATTATTTATCTATGAATAGATATAATAATAATTCTACAACAGGGAAAATCGGATATTGGTGCCAAGACTGAAAAGGACAAGGTAAGAATGGGGAAATATAAAAATAAATTGTTTGGTTATGCTAAATCAAAGCACTGATGTGTATTATTCTTTTTGTTCTCATATTAATATAGGACGTTGATCGTGTTGCAAGCAAACTTGGACCTGGTGATTTAGTAGAAATGTGGGAAGGCGAGGTTGAAGAAGAAGAAAGAGAGGAAGTAGAAGAAGAACCAAATGCGATGGAAAAAGGTACAACCCAATACGAATATTATACCTTCAGCCAGACGAGTCAGTCGTTCCAAAGGGAAATCGGTAGATCAAACACCAGAAGAAAAGGTGAAAGAATCAAGTGCTACTCGTATCAGAAAACTTGAAGGTATCTATATGCTTTAATTATTATCATTTTTGCTTGATATCTATGTATATACTTTTGAGTGAGTTATTTTGTTTCGCAAAGACAGTGTTAAGGAAGTAAATGTTAAATATCCCGCTCGATCTTTTAGGTTTGATCAAGGCATTACTTCGCAATCCAAAAATTGATCGAACTGGAAGTGTATCTGATAACGAGCTCTTAAAATCCTCCTATGACATGTCTCTGAAATCTGACGAAATCGCTGTTGTAAAGCTCATTACTAACCAGCTACTACCCTACGCTCCTCACTCAGATTCGATGTGTCTTTTAACCCAATTACCATTCATTCTTCTCGCCAACTCAATCCTAATTGCTGTCGGTTATCATGATCATGTACAAGAGATATCACCAATCATTTCTCCTCACAATATTCATGCAATACCCATCAATTCTGCCATTATTTACGAGACTTTAACACCCCACAAGAATGGTATTCCCCAAGGACCCTTCGAGGTAATGCCTGTTGGTACAGATAAGGCAATCACTTCAAGCTATGCCGCCCGCAAGAACGGCGACCCCATGTGGTAGTCTTTTTTCAATAAAGAGAAGGTTGTGTCTTTATGCAATCGACACAAACCATTATTTGCCAATCGGATGGTTGTTAGAACTGATAAGGCGGTGTCTATATTGGGATTGATTAAGGATAGTTATCTTCCTGTGGTGTCCGAAGAATATGAGACAAGATAAAAGAAGAATCGTAAAAAGAAGAAAAAAATAAGAGTAAAGGTGTTCATGTTGCCAAGGAGTATGTGGAAAAGTCATTGCAACAACTACAACAACAATTGGATTACGTTGAATATATGATCAACAAGATGACTGCAGCTAGAGATATATTGAAAACCCAATTCAGGGAGGTTATCGAGGAATGGAATAGAACTAAAACTGAACGTTTAAAGAGTCGTGGCACCATTAAGCGCCTGTTAACTCAGAAGCTTAAAGGCCTAATGTTACAGACTTAGTAACAGGCAGACTTCGGTAAAAGCGAACTCATATGGTAACATGGGTTGTACAAGTTGGTTCAGCAGTATAAAAGGGCTGCTGGACTGAGAAAATAAAAAATTAACCTCTTTTTCTACTGTATCATTTATTGACCTGGTTAAAAGTTCACAATAGACAGGACTAGTCTATAACACCTAGTTACGCCAAACGAAAAAAAAAGTCATTTGCTCAAACTAGCTCGAAGATATATCAAAGATTGAAGAAGTTCCAAATATAACCTTAATAAGGTACTAAGCAACTTTTTATTTGTCTTCTTTTTTTTTCCTTTCTTCTTTTTGTGTGAAGTTTGTTTTTTATTAAACATTGAATTTTTAGGCCATTGAGAACCACGGAACTATTGGTGATTTGTCTGTTGATGTACTACCTATCAAGCCAACTCCAAAACGCATGTAACATGATGATGTTACAGCGAGTATTGATGTTTCAGGTTTGCGTCTCAAAAGATTGCATATGGGGCCGCCGATTACGATTATGTTGTATTAGCACATTCAGTTCCCTTGGCAAATGATGATATTCAGTTCCACGTTCATTTGTACAACCAGCAACAAGGGTACCAACAACAGCAACTTCAACAAATCGAAGACTTGGTTAATCATAAAAAGGCGGAATTTATTGATGATTGTGAAGAGAAGCAAGAAGTCTATTTTTCTTCGAGTCAACTGCAGCAACAACAAGAGTCTGATAATAACAACAACAATAGCGTACAGAAACAACTGCAAGAGCACTAACTTGAAGAAACAGACCAGAGCTTACAAATCGAGCAATTACGTCTCAAACTTACCAATGAAATAAAATTCACCAAAAAAAAATATTCTATTGATGATTTAAAACTGGCAAAACCTTTCTCAATCATACATGCCCAAGTGTATGAGGAGTCGTTTAACAGGAAATTTAATAGGAGACGAGTAAGGCGTAAAAAAGTGAGTTTCCTTCAACATATAACACGCAAGTCAGTTACTTATCACTTTTTTTTGTAAAATAGTCGAAGAAAAACAAGAAGGTTGTTGATGCTGAAGAATTGTTGAAGAACTCGTCCAATGGTATTATGGAACCAAGTGAAATATTGAAAAGGCAAAAGGCAAATAAATTATGTGTTATATGTGTTACGTATTTATTTTGGTTGGTTGCGCACATCGATGGTATATTAGAATTGATTGTCTGTTAAGAATACACTCCGTGATTTCTATTATTCTCCATTTGCTATGAATGAAAGACGACACCAGACAATCAAAAATGACCTTGTTTATTTTAAACTGGCTCGTGGTGAACGTCGTTGTTCATTATATGATTTTTATGTAATACTATTATGAGATTAAGAAATTGACATGAATGTATTTTTTTTGTATTGATACGTAGGATTGGACTTGCAGGAATGAGTTTTAACACTTTTCTTAAAAGACGACCAAGAAGAGGTGGGAAGAAATTTCGAGGTGCACATTACCATTCGACGACTGTTGGTTTACAAAACGAACACAGATCTAGTCAAACATGCGTTTTTTGTTTCTTACCCTTAGAATTATTACCATCAAATACTGTCAAGAATGGGAAAAAGAAGAAAACATCACACGGCGCCCTCATCTGCACGAATCCTACCTATCCCGCAGTGAAAGCTAGCTATACCACTTTTAATCGAGATTCGGTTAGTGCAACCGGTATTGGGTTGGCGGGTACAACAACTCTATTATCACCCGACAGTATACCATTACCACCATATAACCCTTACGCCACCACCGCAACAACATCATCAACTACAACCAGTAAATTCCAACTGGATAAAAAATTTAGTTTGGTTTCGCCATCACTCCGTTCGTACGGTATGTATTTAAGTAACCAAGATGATGATCATGTGTGTAAAGTAAATCAAAAATCTTATTAAATAATTTAACTGTTATATATTTATTTATCATAGGTGCAAGTCAGACATCCACTGTTATTCATGGACCATTTAAGAACACTTATATTTTTCCCCTTCCCTCATTTTATTTCCCAGGAATTGTATAAGCGCCAAAATTTGCTAGTAATTTGACAATTGGAATTTTTATTTTGTGTAATGTGTGAGTAAGGGGGATTTATGGACACAAAACATTCTTTTAAAGAATAAGAAAGAAATATACTCTGAATATAGACAACAAACTATAATAATAAAACTATAATAATAAATATAATTGATAATTGATACGTAATAATAAAAAAAAAATAAGAAACAGAAGAAATTATATATAAAAGAAAGAAACTAAAAGAAAGAACTTTTTTATCTAATAAAATATTATCATTTTTTTTAATATTTATATAAGATGAAAGTAAATGAATGAAGAAATAGTAACAATAAAACAAGCAGACATGTTGGGTATAGAAATAATTAACGATGCTGCAGAAGAGTCGCCACTGTTAGGCGATACAACATTACCACCATTGTTGCCATTGGGATGATCACTCACTTGACCTTGTGCATCCATATAACGACCTTGAGTATAAGCAGGTAAAGCGGGTAAATCATCATTATCTTGGATTTGAAGTTGTTGACAAACAGATTGTGAACGTTTTGTAACGAATTCCAAAATACCCACTTGTCCCTTGTTGGTAGAGTTCATTCCCATAGTGAAATCAGCTGCGGTCCAATTACTTGATTGACCAGGTGAATGAGGTTGTAAGCTACGATCCCAGTCCATATCTTCTTTGAGCATTTGAGTCCATGCATCAAGACGAGGACCAATAACACTTGGTTTGAAGAATCGTTTAACAATTGTCTTGAGAATGTTTTCAAATTCTCCTTTCCATTTAGGTGAACCAAGAAGTTTTTCAACGAGAGGACGGGAGGCATTAACTTGACCATATTGATCATAGGAAACAGTTATTAAGTTTTGGTCGGGAAGATTGTTACCCAAAGTTTCATCAAAGTCATAAGTAATAAGAGTCCATTGCTTTGATTGTAAATCTTGATTAAGGTAATAATTACTGGCCTACGTAATTTAAAAAAAAAATGATACAAAATAGTAAGTGTATAACATTCATTTATGATTATATTTAGTAACACGGGGTTTCCACGAAACCAAAAGAAGAAAAATTATATAAAAAAGTTGTACCTGGTACCAGAACCCATCCCAAGAAGCAGTCAAGAAACTGAATGCCATATGAATTAATGTATGTTGAGGATCAACAAGTTTCTTAAAGTCATCATCAGTAGCAGTCTGTGGATTGATGGCTTGGAGATCTCTCATGAAACCGATCAATGGACCCATTGAATTATTTTTAGATAGAGTGTTGTCTTCACCCTTATCTTCAAGTTTATAAAGATCTGCACTGTATAAGGTAGCATCATCGCCAAGATATGCAAGATTCCCTTCTTGTTGGGGTGACATGGCATTACCTTTATAAGTTGGCCCTATTGATAATTTATACAAAAAGGAAATAATATTCAGCCTCATTAGCAAAAAAAATTTTTTTTTGTACCACTAATATAATATACTATTTCTCTTTTTTAAGAAATAATGTTAGTGATATTTGATTGTTATTTATTACCAGTGAATTGATGTTTCCAATCACCAGCGTGAAGAACATTATCAATAAAATGAGTTGAAGCATCATCAATCATGACATAAAGACCGAAAGGTTGGTCATTAATAAATAAACGGACCCAACTTCCCGAAAGGGTTGCACCACCTGCAGCACCGATACAATCCATTATGAGTTTTTCTCTCCTATAAAGATTACATATACAACAAAAATAGGGGTGGACAAAAATTGTTAGTAAAAAAAAACTTCCTGATAATGTACTAGTCTAAATTTAGTTTTGAAAAAGTTGCTATGTGTGCGTACGTATGTACAATATAAAGGTTGTGCATATAGGTTTTGTCATTTTTTCCATTTTTGGTGGAGGGGAGCAGGAATAATTGATAGGCCGGGAGAGGTTCTTTTTTTTTTTTCTGGGGTTAGTAAAAATGGGGGGAGGAGGAGGAGAGAGAAAGAGAGACAAAGAGGAAATTATTGGAGGGAGTAGAGATAAGTATGAAGTATATAGAGATGAAATGTATAAATGTGAAAGGAAAGGGAGAAGATCCAATGGTAAATAATATCTAATAGTAGTGATAGGATGATAAAAATAAAAAAAATAAATTATAAATCACTTACGCCATAGTCATATCAGTTTCTTCTGCTCGAAGCTTGACAACAGTACGACCATATATCAAATCCTTTTCAGTCTTATTAAGAAACTTGTTTAATTCAAGTTTATAAGATTGTTTAGCAAAATCTTTTGTTGATTGACCCGAAGTGGAAAATCCAACACCAGAATAAGAATGAATTTCATTACTAGCAATATAAGTGAACTGATCAATTTGAATATCTTTAATATCAGCCTTGGGGTTCTTTAATAAGGTATCAAGACCAGTAGTATTGGCAACTCTTAAAATGACAGTAGCAATTTCATTGGATCGATTCATACCGGTAAAAAGTACTATTCAACGTGTTTAACACACATATATTTATTAGTTTATTGATTATATATGTTAGTATAAAGGATGATTGGTTTAGTATATAAAAGATGTATGTATATATATATATATATATATACCTGGATAGACGGGATTAAATGCTTGAGGAAGATCAGGTACATTATAAATGGTTTGTGAACGACCAAAAAATTCATTGCCAGTTGCAGTAGCACCTTGTTTGAGTTTACGTTGAGTTGGTTCGGCATTGTTTTGTTGACCGTCGATCATTACATATTGGTAACTATCACCAGAAGGTGCTTTACCAGTAAACAAGTTGGGTGTATCTTGACTACGTTCCAATGGATGTACTTGACCACCAACAGAAACACCAACAGATTGTTGTCCCTGTGGGAAGGCAACCACAGCATATTGAATATCATCAGCAAAGGTCCCTATTGCCAAGCATAATAATGCTAAAAGATAAATTCCAAATAGCACCATTTTATTATTATTATTCTTATAGAAGTAGGAACAGAAGATGAAAAAATATCTCGTGTCAAAGGATTACAGGAATGAAAGAGAAAGAAAAGAAGAAGAAGAGACGCAAAGAAGGAGAAGAAAAGAAAAGAAATGGATGAAATAAAAAAAATACAGCTTTTTTATATAAGTTTGTAACTACTGTGTAATAGGTTAAGTATTTTATAACTAAGGTTATTTTTTTCACAGATGAATATAACACATTAGTAGAGGTGGCGTGTCTGTACAAGAATTCTGTTTTGTTCACACTCAATTTCGGGGGAGAGGGAAGGAGAGGTACTATTCCAATTTACACAATTTCTCTCGTACAAGTAACATAAGAAAAAAAAAACCTTTTATTTATTTATTTATTTTGAATGTTTAGAACTCATTTTATTTTATTAATACAAATATTATATGATTTGCCATTTATTTCTTTTCCTGCTATAGAATTTAATATTGATCATAGAGATTTTAGATATACCAAAACGCTTCTATAATAATGTTGGCGTTCGCATCCTAATAAAAGACTTTTTTATTCATCCGAATGACATATGAAAAATATTTGTTCCTCTCTTTCTCTTTTTTATTTTTACTCCTTTTTAAAGTATTTTTTGTTTCTTTTTCTTTTCTTTCCAACCTTTCTCCTTGTTTCTCCTAGAACTCCTTAATTATTGTGGTATAGCTATTATATAGAAAGAAAAGAGGCGCGTATATATATATATATATATATATATATTACCTTTTTTCTTGGGTTTCGAAACAAAGTTATGCAATAATAAATTCCATGTCATAACGAAAAGATCACCCATTTCTTTTTAATTGAATAAAAACCATAAATAAAATTCTTTTATTTGTCGACGATCCATTTAAAAACGTGTACATATAAAAAAAAAAAAGAACAAGTGTTTCAAAAAAGAAAAAGATCTTCAGTATATTTATTTACCTTTAAACAAATTATCTAAAAATAATAAATAATAAATAAAAATGAGAATATTTTTTATGTTGTATAAAATGATATATTGCATGAAAAAGAATGTTCCCAACATTTATCGCATTCTTTTTGTCGCCACCTAAAATCATTTTTCATCATCCATAACTTTCTTTTTTTTTAAGAGTTAAGGGGTGGGGGGGGAGAAGAAGAAGGAAAAGAAAAGTAAAACGACTATAATGCATTTGAAATGCATATACATATGATACGTACAGTAATTTTTTTTATAGTATCATATTTATTGTACATGTATAATACACTGATAATATAATTGTTACTTTTACTGTTACTCAGTCTTGTTTATTACCCCTGGCATCTTTTACCCTTTCTTTTTTTTTTTTACTTTTGGACCCGCTCCTTTTACTTTATATAACAATAAAATTGTTGACCAAAAAAAAAAAAAAGAAAGAAAGAAAGAAAGAAAGAATAATAAAATAAAGGAGGTTGAGAAAGGTTTGATTATATAATTGTAATGATTTGGGGGGATTACATGAAAGTTTATATTATTAAAAAAAAACAATTGGGTAAAATGAATTATATGTGCATACAAAGATGTCTGGGCTCTTTTTATATTGTTTCGTTTAGTCTTTTGTTAATGATAATGGTGTTGTTAATGTTGATTTTTTTTCTTGTTGCTTTTGTTTTTCTTCTAATACTTTGACTTTACGTTTCAATTCTAAAAACCATCCAACAGCTTCAACACGACGCATATCTGAGATACCCGATCCGCTTACTGTTTCAAAAATGATTTTAAGCGTAGCATTTCGTGTTCCCGCGGTCATGGATCGTTGTAGTACAAGGGTCTCCACTTCATTCAATAATTGACCGAAAAACGGACCGAGAGACAATGGCTTGAGTAAGTCAATTAATGCAGCTGTATATTGAGAATGTAATACGATATCTTTTTCATTGATAGACAATGCATGAATTTTATCCAGTAAATAATTAGTTGCTAACCAAGAAAGTGCATCATCCATCATACAAAGTGATTGAATCATTGTAGTATAAGCAAATCGAAGTTGTTGTAATGTCATTGGTTGAGGAAAACTCTAATAAAAATTGACCAAAATAAGTAAATAATATTATTTTTAAGTTGATGGACACAAAACCAAAAAAAAAATATATATATATTGACAAAAACTTACTTCGATAAGTAATGGCGCATAAACACCCGTCAATTCACGAGATACTTCCTTTTGTGCCGAAAATACAGCTAATGCTGCGGAATGAACACTTTCATATAATTCCTTGTTTTCAGGATTTTTCCATTTCAATACAGGATAAATTACAGGAAGAATATCATTTTCTAATACTTTATCTTCAAGTTGTGACATGACTTGTTCAATCAAATTAGTAAAATATGTTAGGCGAGATAATTGAACAGGTGATAATACGGAGATTGGATGTGTACGATCTGTCGTGAATTTTGAAGGTGCTACAAATGGTTACACGCGGGGTTTATGTGATAAGATAATATTTAGTTAGCTAAAAGGAGAAAAAAATTCCCAAGACAAAAAAAAAATTATGCTACCACACGCTGCTGCGTATTATACATTACACAAATACAAACACAAGTACATACCATATTCCTGATACGCCGTAGAGATAAGATTATTGAGTTGACATGCATTGTCATCATGCATAAGATATGCAACAGCATTAGTAATAGTATCCTGATAAGCTTTAAAACCTGATCCTGATCCAAGATGATCAGTAATGAAATGAAAGTTTGCAAAGATTGAAATAATATCTTGAGCTATATAAAAAAAGAATGATAGAGGGAGTTAAAAAATGTTATTTATGATAATAAAAAAAAAACCTAACTTCTCCTTTATAATAATTGTACCTGCATATTGTACATTGACAAGTCCTTTTCCATCAGGAATATCTACAGCAATTGCTTTTAAAATAGCGGTAAAAGAGAATAACATGGTTTTGAAAATCAACCAAATAACAGTATCCAATTCTGACATGATCTTCTTACTTTCTTTAAAAATTTACATAAAAATTAGGATAGTCGTTAGTTATATCGTGTGAAAATTTGTGTATAAAAAAACATAATACTAAAATAAAGAGTGAAAAAAAAAAAAGATTTATCTCACATACCTGTATCCATTGATGATTTTGGATTATTAGTGATAAAACGATCCCAATCCACAAGAATATTGTATGAGAATCCGACAAGTCTATATTATTATATTAGTTCAGAATAAGTTAAACACGCATTTAAATTCAGTAACGGTCTTCCTCCCTTAAAAAACAAACAAACACACTAGTTTTTTTTTATATATACATACCTGTCTAAAGAAGATTGTACCATTTTTGCCATACTAGACTCACTATCATCCTCTTCCAATCCCGTTAAAATGACAGTGCCAATAGCACGCGAGATTCTACCAATATCTTTATGAATAGCTCCTTCGGTGATCTTTTTAAGATGGTCCACATTCTTTTGTGATACATTCAAATTTTGAATGATTTCTCCATTTTGCCAGATTTGATCACTTGTAAGTAAACAAGATATTAACATTCTCAAAATATTCTAATATTTATGAAATAGTGAAAAAATATACAATATACTTATTATTCGGTTGCTATGTAGTAATAATACTACTTTTTTTTTCTCCTCTATGTTCCCTCTCAACGCCGTTTTTTTTTTTCAAAACATACCTTATGATCCATTTTTTTTATAGCTTCAGTTGGTAAGTTTGGAAAACATTGTCCTGCAATGTAAGCAAAAACGTCTGTATACCAGAAATATATAAGTTTCTATGTATATATACTATCACTCATAATCAACATATTCAATAAATTTACCTTGACTGATAATAACTGAATTGGGCTGCTTGTATACTTCTGTTACTAATTGACTGAAGCGTTCAACAAACTTTCCATCCAAATTCTCTTCCAAGGCTTTAACTTTTTTTGATTTATCTTTGGTGAATTGAAGCATTCTCCTATAATAATAATAATAATATCAATCATGAAGCTCATTATATATATATATATATATAGCTTATATGCCGTTACCGAAAAAAAAAAAACTTACACTACACCAGCAAGAATTGTCAATCGTGCCAACTTAATTTCTACAGACTCCTTTTCTCCCATATTTTCTACTAAAGCTACCAAAGTTTCCATATCTGCATTTGCCTTAGTCTGTAGTTTCTGTTTAACACGAATATCAACTACATGTTGCATAGCAGCCATAGCAGCAGGAGCACTTGAATCAGGTCGACGATGAGGAATCAATTTAACATAGGCAGTTAATAATCGTTCACAATGATCAACTTCAAATACATTCAATAAAGTAGTATTTGCCAAACAGTGAGCAACACCCGCATCTAATGTTTCACCCATGGATTGTACAAGATCTGGATGATCAGCATATTGTTCCAATACTCGAGTCATGGCTTGAATGATTTGTGTGTCTGTAAATTGAGGTGGTGCTGTACCACAAAGTGCAACGAGTCCAATCCATGCTTCTTTTCGAATATCTAACGGGGTTTCTAATTCAACTAATGATTGTTGCATGGCTTCTAATACACGCGTAAGCTGTGGTTCAGCTGAAGCCAGTGCTTCGGGTGCACCAGATAATCGTCGTACCCAAACCGTCCATAAATTATATACATGCTGATTACGATCTTCAAGTGCTAATAAAGCTTCAATGAGTTGTGGTGTAAACCAAGAAAGTGGAAGGTGATCACTATATTTTGATAATTGCTCGACATGTTGGCGAATCTATACATTTATTTATATTGATGCAAAAAAAAAAATAATAATAACGAAATGAGTTGCTTGTTAATTTTCAAACCTCTGGTATATATATTTGTAATAATAATTGTGTCAAAATATCATCACTTCCAACTAAGATTGCTTTATTACCTCATCAGGTTTTAAGGTTGAATATTGTAGAATTCCAGAATAACTATCAGATAGTGATTTTGCTAATGTCTTCAGATCTTGATTTTCTGCCATTACATATATATATAAAGCAAATAATAACGACCGAAAAAAAAAGTGGGGAAATAAGTTAACTTTTGTCAGCACTTTTCTATGTTCAGTTATTGTATTCACATGAATCTATAATCCGGTTAATCTTAAATTACCGCTTCTCTCTCCCCGATTTACTAATTATGCTGACAAGGAAAAATAATTTTCTATAGTGGCCAAATAAATATACTTTTCAATCATAAACCACCCAATATTAATTATACGTGATCGCTAATAGAAGAAGAAATGTTCAAGAAAAAAATCATAAAAAACTAATATACGTAACATCATAATGACGATGATCTTTTCAATTTAAAGAGTAACAACAATTAAAGACCTGATCATATCATTAAAGGGATAAAATAAAGACCAAACTATATTTTTTGTCAACAACTTCATTAATGGTCAACAACAAATATTATGCTGATTTTCGGTGCTTCATAGAAAGGAACTTCTTAATAATTTAGCAGTAATACTTAACTTAAATAGTACAAAAAACATCTATAATAATATGTATAAGATAAAGTAGAGTCAATTTATACTGTTTAAAATGTCCATATATTATATCGACCTGAACAGTTCGTATGGTATCGTGTCATTTCTTTTGTTATTGGTATACATTTTATGTTAATTACAGTTACTGCAATAACTCTCAATTTTTAACTGACAAATTTGACTGTATTAGTTGTATGACAACATAACATTACCATGGAAACACAAAGATTTGGACAAAAGATTTTGGATACAATTATATATTTACGTATTAAGAAAAGTACAAAAAAAAGACTCTTATGATTGTCATATATTACAGTTTTGATTAGGAATAAATAAAAAAATATTGCTAACAAATGCGTAAGAAAAGGAAATACTATTATTAAATATTAGCGAAAACACTCTTTGTCATTCTAACTTTAAGAACACAAAGAATGAGACCACCTAACAGATATACGACACCAGTAAAAACCTTATAAGCCAAATAGGGTTCAGCATCTACAGTACTTTCTACTGCAGATGCTATTGAAGGTCCAAAAACGCTTACGCAATTGGATAACAATAATATAGATAAACCTGTTGGGTAACGTTCCATACCAAGAATGGTGGCTGTGATGGGGGATACTGAAAAAAAATACGAATGAAATAAGAAAAACTTAATTAATTACCTTAAAGAAGAATAATGGATAAAAAGTATATAAATCAACTTACGTAAAGTAAAGTATGAAGCACAGAAAAAACCGAATACGACAGCAAAAGCTAAAAGAACTTCAAAAGTATATGCATACATCCAAATTGTTACTGCACTAAGACCAGTGATCAATAAACACACAATATCAGTATTAAGTCTACCAAATCGATCTGCGATAAAACTATATATATATTGTGCTTTCGAAGTTAGTGAAAACGAGTTGTTTATTACTATTTCGAAAAAATTAAGGTATAAAGAATATGTATTTTTTACCCAATAGAAATACGGCCAAGGAAATTGGATGCTGACATGACAGCAACAACAACAGTGCTATTTTCGCTTGATATACCCAAGTATGTTGCATGTGCTATAAAGATAATGGTGACGGGGGTAAATATATGTAAATTTTGTTTATTTGATCATTGTAACACAAAAGAGTGAAATGCATGACAAAAAAGTAAATAATTAAACTCACATGGAAGGAAAAAGTAAGGTACGAAAAATCCCATTAAACCGATCATAGAACCAAGAACCCATAAACAATAATTGAGGTCTTTAAGAACTTCAAAATTGAATAATTCTTTTAATTTACGTGTTGGTTGTTTAGAAGATTTAAATCGCATTTTAATACAAACACATGAAACAATTGCGCATCCAAGAATAATAAAACCTAAAACCCGATATGACCTAATAATTAACATATTTGTATAAAATTAAAAGTTAAAAAACCAAATCACAAGAAAATATTTCTATTTGATTATTCAGTTAAAAAAAAGATATTTGTCGAATAAACCATTACCATCCAATTCCGATAGTGTTGTTTAATGGTGTAAGAATAAAAGGTAATATAAGACCACCTGCACCAGATCCACTGGATATTAATCCAAGTGCTAATCCTCTTCTCTTATCAAACCATTGAGGAGCTGCATTCATTGCAGTCTAATTTTTTTTTAAAAAAAATCAATAAGTATTTGTTTTATTATTTTACATTTTTCCATTAGTTACATCAAATCAGAAAAAGGATAGAAGGGAGAGATAGTTACCACAAACATGAAAGATGCACCTGTTCCAAATAGAACACCTTGCGTTAAATAAAGATGCCATATCTATTATAGAAAAAAAATAGGGCATCAATTTAATTAAACCATTTATTTTTATCATTTTAACATTATTGTCATCTTTAATTGTAGTATAATAATAACGGTATATACCTGCGAAGTAAATCCTGCCATTTCGAGCCCAAGAACCATTAAAAGAGCTCCTGTAATAAGTACTGCTCTATAACCAAATTTATTTGATAAAATCTGAACTAATGGACCCATCATATCAACACAAACTTCCATAAGCGTTCCTGCAAAACTCAATTGAAGTTGTGCATTAGGTACGGAAGAGAAAACATTCTGTTCAAAATGATTTTGTTGAACACCTAAAAGATTTTTTTTTTAAAAAAAAGAGAATTATTTAACCCAATGTTAATTTTTGAATAATAAACTTACTAAATTAAAAAAAAAATCAAAGAAGTAATTCTTGTAAATTTATACTTCTTGATTTATTCGCTTACCCCTAAAAAAAAAGCCAATATTAGTTTCACAAGATTTTCAAAAAAGAAAAAGTAAAAAAGAAAAAAAAAACACTAATAATTTTTTTTTATAATAGTGTTTAAAATTATTACACAGCAGCAAACAAACTAGGATTTTATATTTCCACCAGTTGGGCTGAAAAACAACAAAAAAGGAAACAGTAACCAAATAGCCTACCAGCTGGAAGCAGTGCCAAACGCCGTGAATTGTGTAAAGAAGGCACCGAGAACAACTAGCCATGCTCGTAATCCACCATCAGGTATAATATCTTCTTCATTAACAGTTTTTTGATCCATCTTTTCATTTGATTCTAAAGCATTTTCAATATATTCTTGATCATGCTTGGATGAATGATGACTTGCAATTTTCGATTCAACAATCACATTACTATCCAAACTTCGTGCAGGTGCACTAGGTAGTGTTGCTACCGATTCAATCGTATGTGTTCTATGTAAATCTTCGCCTATATCTGTTGTCATAACTAATAAAATATATAATAATAAAAAATTATAAAAAAAAAAGTAATCCGTTTGGGAGTAAAAGAAGGAAAGAAAAGATCCGATCGAAGTTTTTTTTTTATACATTATATATTTCTTTTTATTTCTATGGAGTTTTTTCGGACCCGATAGCGCGGAGCTCTACACGTGCGGGGGGGAATGACGGGTAGAAGATGTATAATGTTTGATATTAAAGGCAAAATCTTCCCTAAAGGCATATAACAATTTGTGACTCCACTGGACTATACACAAGAAAAAGATACGGTAACGTTTTCATTGTTACATTTCTTTATCATCAAATGACTCTTTTTTTAAAAAAACAAATCTGTTCTAATTTTTTTATTTCTTTTAAATATTTTCAACTACTTAGCAAAGTTTCACATAGTAATAAATGCTATGCAATACAGCGGTACTTTTATAAAGTGAAAAAAGAAATGTGTAAGTTTTTCTTATTGGCTTTGTGTTAAGATTTCAAGCATATATTTTTTTTTTACTTTTTTTACATTACATGCTATAAGTCCGCTATTATTGGTTCCGCGAAAGTCTGGTTACCCAAAAGTATGTTTCGTTGGATCATGAACCCATTAAAGTTTGGGCTTCTGTTAGAAAAAAGGGTAATATTCTCATTGTTATTCTACAATTGTTTTTTTTACGTACAAACTTTTTCTTTATTATAATTCTTGATAGAAAGGGAATGAAATTAGGTAGGCCTACACCCAAAAACTTTTTTTTTATCAAGTTATCTGTACAACATAATTCATAGATCAACCAAAAAAAAAAAAAGATAGGAATTATTCTATGTACTGTATAGCGGGATTTAATTACTCCAGTATATAAGTTATAATATTAATAAGAATTATCTAATTGTGACAGGGAAAATAAAAAAAAAGTTTAGTGGTAACAGTGTGTGATAACAGTTGATGACAAATCCAATCGTTTGTAAACGTGATAAAAGAAAGAACAACATTAGACTGTTTCTAGGTAACAGCGAAAAGAAAAAATTATTTAAACAATAAAGCTATCATGAAATTATTTCAAGGTTACTATAGCAACAATTAGACAGAAAGAAAAATATAATCTTTTAATTTTCAAGACTAATAGAGCAAGAAGTTTCACTGGGGGTTGTACCAATGATACCACATTTTCATTAACCTTATTCGAATTGAGTATTAATTACATTTTATCAGGTGTTATGAGAGAAGTATAATATGTTATAAACGTTTAGAATTTAATACTTTTATAATTAATAATGTTTCTTCTCAATATGATATGTTTTTGATTCATGAAATGTACACGGGAAGGAAAGGGATTCTCATATTACTAGTCGAATTTATTTTATGATGAGAAACAAAAGTCCGATAGTCAGATTAAAAAAAAAAAGATTTTACGCATGATTCTTCTATTTATTTGTTTTTGATTAGGATGGAATAAAGTTGAAAAGACTATAAATTGTGTTAGCTACTGAGCGAACATATGATAGAATAAGGTCTGTAGAATAATCCAGCTTTACGAAAATTCACAATTCTCGATTGCTTCAAGTTTTTTTTTTAACTCTTATAAAATATAGTATCATAGTTCGTCTTTTAATCAAAATCCATCTGAAATTAAAATACAAACTCTGCGGGAAAAAAAAGACCTTGGACCACTAGATATGTACATTTAGACTTTTAACAGGTCTATTGCTAACCCAAGCAAAATATTCATGGACACCAATGTCCATATTTCGATTGAGAAGAGAGCTATGAATAATGATACTTCAAAAAAGTCTTACCTACATACGGGTAATTATAGTTAAATGCTTCTATAGTCGCGCTCCTATATGATCTTTATATTAATAAAAGTACGTATGAAAAAAAAGGTATTGAATATGGAACACCAGTATTTTTGTGACAAAATGATCATAGCACAGTGACTCTTAAAAAAAGCTTATAATCCACTGTAAAAAATATGGAATGACTATTAAACACAAGTGCTTCCTATAAGTCATTTAAATAAAAAAAATATCACATTCTTTGTAGCTAGTCTATATCGTTTATATAATATATATATTCACCCAACATCCGAAAAATATTACAAACAATTCGAAAACGTTGTTTTTTGTAAACGGTTTTTGATTTTTATTATTTTTATTTCTGTAGATCTTATTGCTATATACAAGAAGTAAATAAAAAAAAAGTATCATGTGAACAACGATCCGCCCAATCGAAATAGTAGACAGAACTTTAAAAAATCTTCTCAGCAATCAACTAATTACACTTATAGAATATTTAGCACTGGCTATAGTAGTTCAAACATAATAGCCTGTAAAAACATGCAAGAACATATCCCACGGAAAGTTTTAGTGTTCTGGGAAATCAAGAAAAGTCTGGAAAAAAGAAAAGGAGCTTAGTGTATTTTTTTATGCTAAATTGGGTTACCAAAAATATAAACATGCAACCTTTATTGGTATGTTTCATAAAGACCTTTCCATTGTATCAAATTGTTATTTCCACATCATTCTTTATTTGTTTATATATTTTTAGTTACCATTCATCATCATTATCATGTTAAGATAAAGATATACAAAACTTTTTATTAAAAAGTATATAGAACGATAATGAGTTCTCCTATTTAAAAAATCCCCTTAATTTTTTTTTTCTATTTGTATCTCTTAATCGTTAAAATAGCATTCAAAAAAAGTTATTTCTATTTATTATAAAGTAAAAAACAACTTTCTTTTTTCTATATTGTTACACAAGTAATCTAAATTAATGGTAAGAAAATCCACGTTTTCCCATATACTAAATAACTTTTTTTATGGACCAGGAGCTCCCTTTTTTTTTTTTTTTCTTTTTTTTCCCTTTCATAGTGAAAAACTTGAATAAAAGTTGTGTTGACAACATTGCAAATATTATTTGATAATAATAAAATAATAACAAATATCTGCGAAGCAATTACTATAAAAAAAACATAAGTTTAGTTGATGGGAAGATAAAGAAAAAACTAAGGGGGAAGGACGAGAAGTATAAAATATACATTTACTGTACGGGATAAGATCCGAATAACATAAAATTAGTGGATAGGCTGTCCGAGCTAAATACTTAAAAAGACGCGTGTTCTTTATTTCTTTAGTGTAACATGCTCTTTATTTTGTTATTGCCATGTTTTTTTCTCTTTGTTTTTTATTATTATAACTATGTACAATATTACACTTCATAGTCTTTTTTTATTTCCTTGGCAATAAAATAGTTATAATAGTGTAGATAAAATATATAATAATAAATAATAAATAATAATAAGTATGGTGATAAAATTATATATGTTGAGTGTGTGCGTGGAAGGGGGAGGTAATCCCGCAGTTTTGTTGCGACATGTAAAAAGTTTCATGCAAAAAAAAAAAAAAGTCAGGTCAGGTGAAAAAAAGAAGAACATTTCCCACAAAAAAATAAATATAATTTAGAACTTCTTCCCACATTCTTTTTTTAATCCTTTCTTTCACTTCTTTTTTATTGCATTTTATTTTTTATTATTAAGAATATAATCATTATTATTATATATAAACAAAAAAAAAACACAACAATATCAATTTATTATTATTATTATCATGGCTGCTTTACTTCCATCTTTTATTTTATCTGATACGGGATCTGAATCATCTTTAACAAGCTCTCCAACTACTCCTGTTACTGAATCTTGGCTTGACAAACCTACCATTGATCTTGATTTTATTGATTTAGATGATAATATTACTACAAAAACTCCTACGTCTGTCACGAAAAACGCCAGAACAACAGCTGAAACAACAGCTACTATCGAAACCAATAGCAATAAAATCCCATTATTACCTTCATTACTTTCATCCAAAGCAACACCTTTACCATTACCTCATTCTCCATGGTCAATAACATCCTCTTATCCTCCTAGTACTTTTTGGTCTTCTACTATTTGGATTAATAGTATTGCTTCACCGACATCACCCACTTTACAACATCAACCAAAACGTCAAAGCATGATACATTATGAAAATATTAATAATAATTATAGATCGGGTCAAAGAAGACAGTCGGACTTTGTGGGGGACGGACCACGCCGATTTTCAACCACTTCATCCTCATCATCATCATCGTCCGACAAAAAAGTCTGGAGAACAGATGATTTTCTTTTAGAGCAACAAACACCACCAATTTCGTAAGTTATTAATTAATCATCCGATTATTATTTTCTTATTATGTATAATATGTTACTAATAATAATAATAAAAAATAATTTTTACTATCAATTAATTAAAATAGTCGAGTTCCTCCTACTTGCACTAATGGAACCAATAATAGTACTATTACAGCCCAAAATGAATTAAGTCCTGAATTGTTACAACATATTGATGATTATTTTAGTCCAACAGGAACGATTGGTGTTGCTGCTCGTTCATCTCCTTCCCCTCCTCCGCCACTTCCTTCATCATTTTCAACAACACGAACAATCAATTCAACATCAACATTTCCTCCTACTTTAATTACGACAAATAATAACAATTTAACATCTTCTTCTTCTGCTACTATTGGTGGTGATGATACACTTAGCATGGGTAAAGGAATACCTCTACACCAACTTGCTCCCACAACAAAATTATTCATGGTGGAATTAACACATGGTACTAAACCTGAAGTGTTTTATATGAATAATATTGAAGAAGAAAATGAAATGGTACAAATGGATGATTTGGTGATTGTTGAAGCGGATCGTGGACATAATTTGGGTAAAATCATTTCATCTGATGTATCAATGAATGATTTCTCAACAGATTTGGTAGTACGTCGTCTTTATCGACTTGCAACGGAAGCAGAAATTGCTACTTTACCTTCAAAAACACACGATGAAGTCAAAGCTTTATTAGTATGCCAATCCAAAATTAAAGAAAAGGGTTTACCTATGCAAGTGATTAGTGCTGAATATCAATGGTAAAAATTTCTACTTTTCTCTTTTTATCGCATATTAATCAATGAAATAATTTTTAAAAAAAGGTACTAACAAGAGCAACTATTATTATCATTATTTAGGGATCGTCGCAAATTAACTTTTCATTTTATAGCCGAAGAAAGAGTAGATTTTAGAGAACTTGTAAGGGAATTATTCAAATTATATAAAACACGTATTTGGATGTGTGCTGCAAAACATCCTTACTGAGAAAAAATTATTGGTCTTTTTTGACTTTATTATTTTTAAATTTTATGCGTTTTTTTGTCGTTTTTACTTTGTTTATTTGTTTGTTCGTTGTAAGTGACCAAGTACATAGATTATAACCTTCTAATGACATTGCATTATTATAAAGGAACTCCCCCATTTTATTAGCCCAAAAAAAAAAAAAAAAAAATTCAAAGCCACCCCACATAAAATTTGGGGGGAGGGAAGAGACACACACGGTGAGGGAATTACCCCGAATTTGTGAGTCAGTGTGATAGCGTGTGTGTATTTTTTTTTTCATGCGACCTCTTTTTACTACACTTTTTTATCAACAACGACTACGACGATCTTTCATTAGAAATCATTACTTGTACTCTTTTTATTATACCCCAAAACCAACAATCAGTACAACAATGACATTTCATACCAAAATTCTACCCGTCAATCCTTCTCATTTTCATTTTGACCAACAAACAAACGATGAATTTGCACCACAAAACGCTAAACCTGTCATTACCGATCCACAAGATCAAGCAACGATCCAAGAAGCTGTTGATCAACTTTCTTCTGGTGAAACTGTAGGTATTCCAACAGAAACTGTTTATGGTCTTGCAGCTAATGCTCTTGACGCCAATGCTGTTGCCAAAATCTTTGCAGCTAAAAATCGTCCTCAAGACAATCCACTCATCGTTCACGTCTCTTCGTTGGCCATGTTGAAACGCATTTTACCCAACAATACTATTCCTTCTATTTATGAACCTATTATTAAACAACATTGGCCAGGTCCTTTAACGATTATTTTACCTACCAATACAGATATTATTCCAACATCTATTACATGTGGTCAACCTACCGTAGCTGTTCGATTTCCTTCTCATCCTGTTGCACGAGCTTTAATTGATGCCTGTGATTTTCCATTGGCTGCTCCTTCAGCGAATTCATCCGGTAAACCTTCGACAACGTTGGCAAGTCATGTTTATGATGATTTAAATGGTCGTATTCCATTAATTTTGGATGGTGGAGCATGTAATGTGGGTGTAGAAAGTACAGTATTGGATGGACTGCGGCGACCACCAGCTATTTTAAGACCTGGTGGTATTACTTATGAGTCATTACACGGTTTAGAAGGAATGGAAGGATTACAAGTATATCGAAAACATTTTGTGGATCGTGAACTGGAACAAGCACCAACAACACCTGGAATGAAGTATCGTCATTATTCGCCTGAAGCAACAGTGATCTTGGTGGATAATGCATCTGATCCTCAGATTTTTGAACAACAATGGCAATTAGAATTAGCAAAACAAGAAAAACCAGTGCGTCGATTGGGATTATTAGTCACTTCTTCAAAATCAACAATAACGAATGGATCATCTACTGCTGCGGCAACAACAAGAAAGGAGGAGGAGAATGAAAAACATTATCATCATCAAGGAATTGAATGTATTCCTGTATTTATGGGTCGAAGTGAACATCCAGATGAAGTAGCTCGTGGTGTATTTAAAGGATTAAGATATCTTGATACACAAAATGTGGATTTGATTTTTGTACAAGGTATACCTGAAACAGAAGAAGGTATGGCTGTCATGAATCGATTACGTAAAGCAGCTTCAAAAGTTATAGAATTGTAAATAAAAAAAAAAGTCCTTATACTCCAACGTCAGTCCCCCCCCCACCTCTCTCTCTTCTCTCTATCTATTTTTCTTTTTTTTTTTCTTTGTAAACTTTGTATCATAATTTCTTTTTCTTCTTTATCTTTTTTTTTCTTTCAATCTCAAATACACTTACACTATACTATATACTTGATTATTATTATTATTATTTTCTTTTTTTTTTCTATTCATCAACAAAACATTTTGTCTTTATTATTATCATATCATTCCTTCTTTATAGAAAAAAAATGCATTATTATATAGAGTATTGAAGAATTATTATCAATTAAAGTTCAATAACAAGTTTGCCTTGTTGATGACCATTACTAACATACAAAGAAGAATATAGATATTAGTATCTTTCACCAACTGATTAATGTTAGGATGGGAGGATAAACTAGCTACATATACTTAAAAAAAACTTACGCCATATAATCAATAGCCTCATCTACCGTTTCTTCTGATAATCCTTTCCAAACCTTAGAAACCAAGGGTTTAATTTTATGTTTATCAACAAAGGCAACCATTTCATGGAATTCACGTCTTGAACCCATGGTAGATCCGCGTAAATCATAGTTTCCAAAGACATGAATCATAGTGAACACAATACCACCCTTGTCTGTGGATGTCATGGAATTACCACTCTTATCTGATGTTTGTCCATAATTTACCATACGCGCACCATTAGCTAATACTTTGGGCAATTGTGCATAAATTTTACCACCAGCACCATCTACAACAGCCTGAAGTTTATCGCCGTTTAATTGCTTTTTTAAATCATCAATACAATTGGCTATATAGATAGATATATATATATACAAAGCACAGTTAACTCCACACAAATATTCTATAATATATATATATTGTAATGGATACTAATAATAACAAAAGAAAGAAAAAACTTACGATCTTTATAATTGACACCACCCTTGGCCCCCAACTTTTTCGCAAAGTCAATCTTTTCAGCACTGGATGAAGTGACCCAAACATTGATACCTTCAGCAACGGCAAATTGAAGTGTATAAACAGCAACACCACCGCCAATGCCAGTGATAAGAACATGGTCTCCTTTTTTAGCACATCCCTTATCAAAAAGAGCACGATAGGCAGTTAATCCAGCTAGAGGTAGTGCTGCTGCTTCAGCAGTAGATAAATGTTCTGGGCAAGGTGCTAAATCGGCTTCTTCGACCACAACTTCATTTGCAAATGTACCAATAGCAGGAAGTAAACCTAAAATATAATAGTCATTTTCTGGGCCACGAGGATCTTTATCCCATCCAATACCTAAATTATCAAAAAAAAAAAAGAACCTTTAGAACAATAATAGCGAGAAAAAAAAAGGAACGATGATGAAATGTAATATATATGTAGATGTATATATATATACCTGGACAGATCAAGACACGTTGACCATTATTTTTACCCTTTTTGACAACCCCCACGCCATCGGAACCTAAAACGGAACCAGGAGTGATAGGTAGTGGATAAAATCCTTGTAAAATCCATACATCGCTGCATAATAATCAATAAGAAGAGGATAATATTAATATATATATATATATATATATATATGAAGTGTATATGATTCAATTCAAACTATTATTTCACAAGAAATACTATTTCTACAAGATTGAGAGTTATTTAATTAATATATAACATACCGATGATTGAAAGCAACACCTTGAATTTCTACAAGAGCTTCATGTTCTTTGGGTTGATCCACAGATTTATCAACCAGTTCAAAACCAAATTGAGTATCTTTGAAATTTGGACGAGGTGTCTTATTTAAAACGACAGCAACCATTGTTTATAAACTAAATAACTAGTACGTATGTATAAACTTGAGAAAAAAAATATATGAAATGAAAAGAGAGAAAGAGTTGGGGGGGGGAAAAACAAAGTTTTACATTTAAAGAAGCTTGATAATATATATACGTAACAATCATGATAACCCATGTTTTGAAAATAAAAATAAAAAAAATTGCATAAAAAATATGAAACAAAAGAATAAATATATAAAGCAGTAATAATATATAATAATAAAATATTTTTAATAAGTTGCTATATAAATAATAAGAATAAGAGTTACCAGGAACTTTGGATAATAAAAAAAAGTTGAAAAGATATCAGATTGTTTGTCTTTAAAGGTTAAAGGAAAAAAGTTAATTTTTTTTAAAAAGAAAAGTAAGAGATAATATTACGGAATAGCAAATAAGGTATAATTAAAAAAAAAAAAGAGAGAGAGAGAGAGGATAAGGAATAAAAGATTTTATATATCTTTGCAACAAAACTTGAATGCAATAATCAAGAGTTTTTTTTTTTGGGTAAAATAATAATAATAATAATAATAATAATAATAATAATAGTAGTAGTAATAATAAATGTAAGAGATATGTATAAGATAGTAAAAGTGTTGTTAGTGGAATTTGTTAAAGTGAAGTTGTATATAATATATAAATATATAGAATATGTATATGAAAAAGAAGAAAGAAAAAAAGAGTGGATATAAAAAAAAATAATAGTAATCATAATAAAAATGAAAAAAGAAATAATGGGTGTGTATACAAATGTTGTGGGATGTATGTAAGGTTGTATATATGGGGTTGGAAAAAAAAAAGAGTACAAGGGAAAGCGGAAAAAAGAGATGTGTGAATAGATGGATTGAATCTTTATACCATATTATCCCCATTAATATTAGAAATTTTACGCGATTTTCGATAAGATTGATGATAAAACGGTGAAACTAATGGTGGTTTACGTCGTATTGAAATCAATGATTCCGCACATAAGAAAAGTACTTGCCAAATTCGAACAAAGTAAAGCAAAAATCCAAAGAAAGTTGCTTTATTACTAGCCAATTCTTCTGCTAATTCAAATGCTTCCAAGGTTGCATTCGCTAATCGATCCGATGAACGTAAAAGTGGAAATTGAAGTAATTTTTCAGTCAGATCATTTCTCCTAGTATTCCTGTTACTGTTGAGACTATTATCTTGAAATTGTAATTGTTGATGGTGAAGACTTCTTTCTGCAATAGTACTGCCATAGGATCCTTTCATGGTTGTTGTTGTTGATGGTAAAGGAAGAGATGTTGCTGCAGTACTTGTGGTAGTAGATGAAGGTAATGGTGGTATAAGAGGTGGTGGTGGAATCATATCAGCAAGTGACTGATATGACAAGACATTATCACATCCTTCTACATCTTGTATAGAAAGATCTTTTTCAATACTGCTAATGTATTCTTCTGCATTTATTCGTATGATTTCTTTACCCTTTTCACCTTGGGTTACTTCATTATTACTATTGGTGTTGCATGATACTTTGATTGATGATGGCTGTTCACCTAATGTTTGATCCTCATTTTCTTCAAATTTTTCTTTTTGTTCTTCTGCTGCTTCTACTGTTTCTAATTCTGTCACGTTGTGTCCTCGCTCCTTTTGTTGCTCTTCATGTAACATCTCATCGTCACGATTATTCCTGTTGTTGATTATAATATCGTTGTTATGTTTGCTACTATCATCATTGTTGACATTCATATTATTATGGATTTCGTCTTCATCGTCGTCGTCATCATCATGACCCATAACGGTTGATGGAGGAGGTAGAGGCAAATTACCAGTACGGTACCAATTTACCCAATCAATCTAAAAGAAAATAAAATCAATGTTAGAATTACTAACATATATGGAGTATATAGTATGACTTCAAATTCAAGAAAGAAAAAAGTATTTTTACTTGATGATGATTATGAAGATCAGGGGCTGTCGGAGCTACCATATTATGGTCCACGACATCCTCTTCTTCATCTTCTTCGTCTTCTTCATCCATAATAGTAGGTTGTTGTCTCATCCAAGTATTTTCATCCATAATTTCAGGAGCAGGGGCTGTCATAACCATCACACCATCATCTCCCATTCCTAAAGGTTGTTGTTCTTCCCAATCAAATTCCATCTCTTGAGGTACCAATTGTGGTGTGAACATAAAATCATCTCCTGATAAAAACACCATGGAGTGTGCATTAGGAATTCCCAATAAGATTTGTTGTGATTTAGAATACATGCTATGTAAATGCCAACTTTCTAAAAATGTTCGACGATGATACCCTTGTCTGGCAAACTTTTGCATCGTTGCATAAAATATACGAGTCGCAGTTTCATATGTAGGATCCACAGTCATATTATATTCATGATTATTTAGCATCAAATCTTTAGTATTTTCTTCTTCGCCTAAACCTGGTTCCATAAGTGGAGGTGGTAATCGAGGTGGGGGTGGAGGAAGTGATAATTGATCATGGTCATTTTGTGGTTGTTGTTGTTGTTGTTCGTAATGTTGTTCATTGTCTCTTTGTTGATGGAGAAAAAAAAAGTTATCTTCTGTTGCTGTATGAAAATATCCACTGTCATGGTGATTAAGTTGTTCTTCTTGTTGAGGAGATAGTGGTTGCTGTGGTGATGAACTATGATGGTGATTATGGTGGTGATGTTCGTCGGTTAAAGACCATTCGGGAATTCCTGTTGATTCAGGGATGGGAGTAGTAGGAACATGCAGCATATACAACAAATTTCTTTTATTTTTATTTTTATAAAAGAAGAAAAAAAAAAGAAGAAAAAAGAAGAAGAAATGTGGTTCCTAAGTAGTCTGTATTTGTAAGAGAGAGAAAGAGAGAAAAGAAGAAGACCAAAAAGAAAAAGAAAGGGAAAAAAAACACACACACACGCACACACACAATACAGAGAGCAAAAAGGGAAATAGAGCTTTTGTGTGTCGTATGTCGTGGCTGGAGTGGCAAAAAAAAAAACGGTTGGAAAAAGAGAAATGGGGGGGAGAAGGAAAGCTATGACGATTTTTGTATATCCATAGTTTTTTTTTTTTTTTTTTCCTTTCTTTTTTGTCTGTCTTACATATACTTTTTCGCTTTTCAATTACTCCTTCCCCCAAAAAAAGAAAAAAATATAAGCTGATGATATAAGTAAAGTAGTATAAAAGATTTTCTTTACAATTGTAGCTCAATAATACATTTTTTTGCCCGCGCGCGCCCTTTTTTGTTGTATTATATATCATCATCATACACCCCTTTTTTTTTCTATTTAGTGAAGTCTCCTTTTTTTTTTTTACTTTTGTGAAACTCTATTCTACTTGTTTCAAAAACTCACTTTTTATTTTTTGATAATTGTATGACATACTTCATTTATTTTTTTTCGATTGTGTTTTAAAAAAACTTGTTCCGTCAAGCATATAGTGATTAATATATCTCCTATATTTTTCACACACACACATAATTATGTCTTAAATGTAGTGCACAAAAGAGTACGTATTCACCCCAAGATATGTTTGTTCCTGAAAAGTAAAATAATAATAATAATAATAATAATAATAAACTAATAAGACTTCATTAATAACATATTATGAAGAAAATTCCCGTCGTTATCATAGCATCTTATTATCATATTTGTATATAACACCTTCCTTCTTCCTCTCCCCCCCCCCCAAAAAAAAAGTAAAAGGATTTCTAGTCTATTATAATAATAACAGTATTTCGAGTTCAATATAAAAGTTTTTTTTTTTTTTTTGCAAGACTCAGATTACCCTGAAATGAAGGTTTGATGAACAGGCTTTAACAGGTGTAACACCTTTCATCGGGTTCATAATAAAAGCAGCATACGCAGCTGAATTATTGTAGTACAGAATTCTGATTTATTTTATGCCTGCGTTGATGTTATCATGAAAAGGATAACCATCCCCAAAGTATAATGCTTCATTTTAGAGAGATGCAATCTCATCTTAGTAGTAACGATACGTAGTAGTAGTATATATGGTATCTGTTTTGTATACCATAAATGAATATCAAAAAGAGTTCTCACGCTTTCTCTCTCTCAGAATAATATATATTGTACATCAAACTCAATCGTATGATAGAAATAATAAGATTTAGAAGAATATACACGATAATAATTAACTATCGACAGTCAAGAAAGCTGTTTTCAGTCATCATCACTAAAATTTTTAATCACTGTAAAGAAAAAAAAATATTGATGTATCAAAAGATCAACTCTAAACTTTGTCATTGTTATTATTGTATCAATTTATTTCTTTTGTTCGTGCCATTATGTCAGTTATATACTGAAAATAAAAACATTCATTTAAAATAAGAAGTTATTTTTAGGGCATTATCATATCAACAAATGCGTTTTTATATATTACGGCAGGGAGCAATAACAACAACAAATAATTTTCAAGATTAGATACATTGGTCGTTTTTCTAAAAGTTATTTTTAAAAAAAATAACACACATCGTCCGTGTGTTAGGTTTATACTATTATTTTATATAAATAACATTCACCGTTACTTACACAAAAACACAACATTTTTCTAATTTTTGGGGTGATCTAAAATTATTTACATAATTCATAAAATGAATAATTTCATTGTATTTAATATACACACTATCACTTTACAACATCTGTACCTGGGTTCTCGACAAGAAGAAAATAATTGCTATATAACATAAAATATTTATATATACTACATTTGTAATAATATTATTATTAGCTTCCTTAAATGTCTTGTCTCTTTTTTCCTTTTTATAAGAGAGTTATATTCAATAACAGGTTTGTTTCAAAGTCATTTTGTATGACAAGTTTATAAGGGTTTTTTTTTTTTGGTCCTGTACAACAAAAAAGAATATAATATTTGATGTGTTACCAATTACAAGGTTACAAATGTTACTATAATGTAACAAATAACATTGTAACATTCCTCTTAAGCTCTTAATACACAAAGATATACCGTTACAGTATCTTTTAACAAAAAACTTAATTTTTTCCTTGTAATAACTATATTATGTTAAACTTTTTTAATTATATTTTTTTTTACACATTATTTAATAATAATAATAAATAATTTGTTCAAACTTTCATGTATTACAAGGTCAACACAATATTTTCAAATCATGAGAAAGCCGTTTTGTATGAATTGAGTTTTCTTTTTATTGATTGGCGAAAAAACTCTATTGTTATGGTACAACAATAACAAATACGTATTATTTATTTATTTTTGTTTTGATCACAATACATGAAAAGAAAACTTCTAAATTTTCCTTAAATGTTGTATCTACTATGTTAATTCCAATGATAAGTATATATATTTATTTATATCCATGTTGTTTTTAGTTTTCTATATATAAACTGTACGTACATTTACTATTATCGTTTCATTTTCATGTCACAAATCTACAATTTACTACTACTACTATTATTATTATTACTACTACTTACTACTAACCCTTGTTACTTATACAGAATTTAGTTTTGAAAGCATTTACTGAGAATTTAAAAATACTTAATCTTCCCCCAACATTGTCACACAGGTAGTTAGCAATAACAATAATATATATAGTACGTATTCATAGTTACTTTTATTAGCCATATACATACTTTGTGAGTGTTAATAACAACTTATTTATATAAAAACAAAGAATAATTTTAGTTTTGATACTTATTAATACAGTTAAATAATATTCATTATTAATGGAATATCATAATAGACCAATAATAAACTATTCATTATTATGCTTGCTTATCAAAAAAACAGTGTATGTATCAAAAGTATGTATAATTATGAACTCTTATATAAAACTTACTATTTAGGTTTTTAATTGGAATGATAACACCAAAGTAATCATTAGGGCATGAAAAAAAAAATGTGTGAGCGCCACTATTCCACACGACTTATTGAAAGACTAAAAACTCAGCTTGCTCACTACCGTTTTGAAAAAATAAGAAAAACGCGGTAGTTGAGTAACTTACAACAAAGCAAAAAGCATTATTTTCTCCTTTCTTTGTTTTTTTTTTCTTCTTGATATTCAAGGCATATTCAGAAAAAAAAAAGGCTATTAAATAAACATATACTTTATTAATGAAAACGCAACAACAACAACATATTGCCGTATTACCAAACGATTGGCTCGAATACCTTGGCAAACATCGCATTTTCGAGTTAAAGCCCACTGAATCACAACAAGTAGCACTTACATTTGATCGCGACAATCAATTCGATTCATTTGCGCAGCAATATGATACACGTATCATTGTTTTACGAGGAAATGATCTTATTGTTGCTGTTGGATCTCAACTACGTATACTAGATTTAAATGCTGTCAAAGATGCTTGGATCAATATTGCTCCTCAGTTTATTGATGCTGGTAAAACAAATAGTGATTGGTTACTTGACATTCCATACAAGGTGAAATATCATTATTGTTATTCTGTTTATTTTTGTTTAACTCTTTAATTTTTATATAATTTAATATATTAAATTGGAGCTATTATTTTTATTTATTTTATTTTTAGACATTAGCTACACCTGAGATCGATTTTACAATTGAATCTATTTCTGTCAATGGTTCTGGTACCTTACTTGCAGTTTCAGGACAACAACATGTTGCAGTGGTTTGTTTACCCACACTTGGATTTTCCCATATAACCACTTATTCAGCAGAAGGACATGTTAAATGTGATGTATTTATTGTGGGTCAAGAAACATATGATGAAAATGCACGCGTTATAAAATTCTTATGGCATCCATTGAGTGAAACAAAGACTCATCTTATGGTACTTAGTACTGATGGTGTTTTACGGTAATTAATGAAAAACAATGTATAATAATTCTGTTCATTAATGAAAAAGTAAAAGAAGATACTCATTCACAACATACATCTATATATCCATTTTGATCATTGCATATATATAGATTATTTGACGTGAGTGGAAACATAAATGAACCAGAACAATTATTTGATTTAACACCTACTTTTGGCAATACAATCTTTACAAAACGTCGACCTCGTCGTGGTATTTCAGTTGATGATGATCTTGGATCTGAAGAAGAAGCAGTTACTTTTACTGTAGGTGGTAAAAGTGAAAAAGAAAGTGCTTGGGAACCTTTTACTGTTTATTTTGCATTAAGAAATGGTGATATATATGCCTTATGTCCAGTATTACCACATAACAGGTAATATATATATATATATATATATATATATAATTGTAATTAGAGAGAGAAAAGAGGGTTATATATATTTTAATATTATGCAAACAAACAAAAGAAAAACTTTACTGATCAACCAAAAATAAATAAAAATTTACTCAGTGTTCTTCATGATCAACATCTTGAATCACTTGCTTGTGTTATCGATGCCAAGACCAATCGTTTATTGGATCAAAAATTAAATGATGCTGATTCGGAATCTAAGGCTTTGTATTATCTTTTACGATTGCAATCTCAATGGATTGGTGACTTGATGGAATCAATTAAACCTTTGGACGGTAATACGGTTGTTGTCAATAGTAAGGATCATTGTATACCTTTTGATATTCAACGGCAAGGACCTTTCAAAGTTGAAGGAAAAAAGGATAATACTTCATGTGGTGAAGTGAGTGATATTCTTTTTCTCAAGACAGAATCTGCCAATGTAATTGCGTTGGCATTTTCCAATGGTATCATAAAGACTCATTTGCTTGGTGCTCAGGTGGATGCACAATGGTTAATGCCAAATGATATTAAGGATAAGGAAGATTGGAAATATCAGGTAAGACTTTTTTTTTCCTTTTTTTCTCTATCCCTCACTTATCTAATGGATGATTTAACGTCACATATATAATACACCTTGCTTTTTTTTTTTTTTAGCTTGGACTATTCCTTTTCTCTGCTGATGTATTACCAAAAGCAACAGTTCAAGAAACAATTGATTTAAATGTTAAAACTACCACATCGGTCATGTTAGTACAAGATCCACTTTACAATGATACTTTTTATGTATATCATCGAGAAGGATTGCATCGATTGGCTATTACTAAGCTTGTGGATAACCTTACAATACTCGAAAAAATATTTTCCTCAGGGAAAAATAATCATGAATTTACAAATGCCCTTCAAGAATGGTCTGCCAAAGATAATAGTACTGAAATTCAATGTTTGATTGATTCTTCTATTGCAAAGTAAGGTTTAACGAGGGATTAAATTGAAATAATCATGTTAATCATGTTTATAGATAGAAAAAGGGACGATGTTTTAAAACTTATCAATATTTTTTGTTTTTATTTTTGCGATCTAGTACCAACGATCCATTAATTGGCATTGTTATTATCACCGACATATATTTGACTTATTCAACACTTGGACTTACCCAGTCATACAAATTAGCTGCTGTGGAACTTGGATTACGATCTTCCAATACTTCAACAACAGCAACAACAACTCCATCATTCCACGATACCAACAAAACTACAACTTCATCATGTGATGGAAAATCATCTACCAATAACAGTGCTTCGCTATTAACCGATTCACCATACACTGTACCATCTTCAACTGAACTTTCACAACCTAAAATTGTGGTACCATCCGAATATACCGGCAAAAAAGAAATTGTCATTACCGAAAACTCATTATTGTTTGTAACCCAAGCGTCGGAAAAACTTTACAATAGTATTAAAGAATTGGCTAAATTCAAAGTCAAGGCGGAGAAAAGATTAGCAATTCAACAATTAGAATTGAGTCGACAAGTGGAAGATATTAAAAAACTCTGTGATCGTATTGAGCAACAAAATATTCAAGAAGAACAACGTGAAAAAATATTAGCAGCTGCTCAAAGTCATGGTAAACTTGCATTACGTGTAGACAGTGTATTACGTAAAGTAATGGGTAGTTATTTGCCTGAATTATCCAATGATGAAAAGAAATGGGTTGAAAGTCTTGAAGAAATTCAAAAAACTATGAATGGTGATCGAGGATATCAGAAGAGAATCGAAATGGTAATTAATATATATATATATATATATATATATATATATTTACTTTTGATACTATATCATGGAGAGGTTATGTTTTTTTTTGTTACTAAAAAAATGTATTATATATATATATATATAGTTAAAATCTCAGGTATCAACTTTACAATCACGAACGACACAATTGAGTGGACAGAAGGAAGTACATTTAACTTCTGCACAATTAGCTAGTGTACGAAAAACATTAGATGAACAGTAAGTTGATACAAGAATTATTATATTTATTTGTTTTTATGTAATACATAAACGAATTGATAACTAATTATTTGTTTGTTTTATATATATATATAAAAAAAAAAAAAAGGGCAATACTTGTACAAGAAACCAGAGAAAAGATTCAATCTCTCGAATCAAATATGAACACCACTACCTAAAAAAAATTAAAAAATAAATCACATAATTAAAAATAAAAATAAGTGTCAAAACAAAAAACATTTTTTTTAAACGCCACTTTAAAAAATATTTTCCAAAGCAAGCAGTCCTAATCTATCTTAATTTCGCCTATTTAAGGACATCAAAAAAAAGTTTTTTTAGTTTTTTTTTTTTTTTTTTTCTTTAACAACCCTTGCTACCTGCCAACTTTGAATAGTTTTTTAATACTTTCAATGTGGCCTTCTTTCATATAAAAAGTAAAGAACGGGGAATATAAATTACTTGAAAATCCAGATTAATCACCGAGGGTGCTTAAAAACTGTGCATCTAAGGCTTCATGCCCTGGATATATTTCATTATCATTTATATAATAAATTTAATAAGAAAAGGATAAAAGGAATGGAAATAGAGGACTCAACTCTTTTATAAAAAGCACATGAGTGTTCAAAAATAACTTTATAAACTGAGTAAAAAGTTGAACGCCACCTAATATATACAGTAATGGGACTATATATGTATGTAATTGTTTACTATAATTCGGAAAGACAACGCTAGTAAAAAAAAAAGTATTGCGTTGCGTGTGGATTTTTCTTTTTTGTTCTTTTCTCTCTCTCTCTCTTTTTTCCTTCCCACTCTCAATGCCTCACATTGTTGGGACACGTTATGAAGGTAAAAAAAAAAAATCTTTGGTTTTCTCACGCACAGCATAATTTTTTTTTTTCACCATGTGTACTTGTGATCAAGAACCTATTTTATGCGTTTCAAAAAGAATTTTAAAGTTAACTTTTTTAATATGATATATATACTTGTGTATATTTTTTTCTCTTGTCAATAAAAAAAAAAGCCCTTTTAAAAAACTCTTCTGTCCAAGAGTTTTGGCGTGGAGTAACAAGTCATATAGTTTATCCTGATGTTCTACGATGGCGAGGATCGGTAAAATAATAATAATAATAATATTTTTCTTTCTTTACCCAGCAAAAATAAAACCTTTTGTAAAGGCCCTTGTAACTAAGCAACAAATCAAAAAAGGTTCTTTTGAATACGTTACCAGGTGTTGTCGTGACAACCCTTTTTTCAGCTATTGTATGTCTTATTCATTTACAATTCGGTATTGCTGTTGACATTCCAGTTTCTGTGCGTATGTATCATTATGTGCATTTTCTTTTTTTAAGGAGTAGAAATTTTTTTTTTGTTTGTGATCAAGGGAAGGGGGGAGAAGAAAAGAGAACTTTTTTTTTAGTTACAGAAAAACGAAACATTACATGATGTAATATATAACTAAATATATTATACCTTATATAGTATCGACTGTATCGGTAGCATTGGGTATGTTACTAGCCTTTCGTGTCAATACAGCGTAAGTTATTATTGCTACTGTTATTATTGTTGACGAGTTTTAGTAAATTTAGAAATTTGATATTGCATTAAGGAACCGCTATATATCTTCTATCATTTTAAATTTGTAATCTTCTCGCTGTTTTTAGATATGACCGTTTTAATGAAGGTCGAAAATTAATTCAAACTGTTATGGCTACCGTACGTAACCTTACCAGACAAATTTGGATCAATGTACCGGAAAGAACACATGGGGATCATTTAGAAAAAATGCGTTGTGTGAAACTTTTATTAGCATTTATGGTAGCAACCAAACATCATTTACGTGGTGAATATGGTGCCGATTATGATGACCTGAAAGAATTGCTTCCACCTGGATGGCAACCTTGTAGTATTATCCATGCTCCTCCTACACCAAAATATAAACAACGAAAGCATAGACAACGTCTTTTAAAGGCTGTACCCTTGATTATCTCCTTTTATAATGCATTTCGACCTTCACGTTATAAACAAAACGGTAGTGGATTAGAACCAGATGATCCAAATGATTTTGTTAATATTCCTCGATCTGTAGTACGAGAAGCATATCCTGATTCGGATTTAGCGTATGCTAATACAACAGCTGATCTTCGACGTATTGCTGCAGAGCAAGATGAACAAGATGACGAACGTCAACACCTCTTTGATCAACATCATACCGGTCCACATGAAGATGAAGCTATTGTACAAGATTCCAGTACTGGTACTACTACTGCATATGGTAGTATGACCTCTTCTACTTATAGTCATCGCCCTCATCACACGAAGATGTTTACATCCGAAGAAGATTTGCCTAGCCAAGGAGATGCGGATATTTCATTACCTTTAGAAATTCTTTTTTTGGTTGCATTATATATCAATCAAGCAAAGAATAGCAAAAAAATTGAATCCAATTTTGTATCTGTAGTCACTTCATCATTAGATACTTTGGTGAACGCACTTACATCTTTTGAACGCATTGCAAGCACACCAATTCCAAACTCATACCTTATTCACTTGTAAAAATTGTTTTTTTATATATCTTTGATGGAATTAATGTATATATAATGTTATTTATTAATACCATTATTCACTTATTATTACTATTATTATCATCACTATAGGAAACAAGGTGTTATTTTGTACATCTTTTTCTTGCCTTTTGCTCTTGTCGACTCATTAGCATGGCTCGTTACTCCGATTGTTGCTTTGGTCTCCTTTACACTTTTCGGTATTGAAGCCATTGGTGCCGAAATCGAAAATCCATGTAAGTTATTAATATTATTACAGAATATAGTTATTATATTTATTATTGAACCTTTCCCCCCTCCCTCACTTTTTACGACACTACTTATTTCTAATTTCAAATCCATAAATTCTGTAATTATACTCACTATATTTTTTTTTTTACTTTTGTATTAATACGTAGTTGGTTACGATTATAATGATTTACCATTAAGTACTTATTGTGACCAGTTAAAAAATGAAGTCGCATATATCATTTATCATATTCCAACACATTCAAAGAGCATTCTTTTGGATGGATCTTAAATAAACAAATAGTTTGTTTTCCTACACAAAATTGAAATACTATATCGCCTACTACTATGTTATTCCGTTTTGTTTAGCTTGTCTTATTATTATTATCATATAGGATAGTATATACTATATATATATATATATTATGAAAGAGTCTTGGATTTGTATCAATGAAAAGAATGGAGAAAGCGTGTGATCATTCCCAATCTAACGAGGGAACACCGATATAAAAAAAAAATGAGCCGACAGATACGTAGAAAGCAAGAATAGTCGATAGTAATACGAGTATGAATATGCTCGACTACAGCAGGTCTTACGTACTGTCAAATTTACCAAAGTAGTACATTTGATATTTTGATATCTGTATAAAAGGGTATCTTTCTTACATCAAAGAAACTATGATTTTCTTTTATTATCATATATACCTTAAGTTTCTTATTATATCTGCGCGAATCACATCCATACGTAAACTGACCGATAGGACCGGATTGTAAGTATATAATCATTATTAACGCACTATTTACAGCATCGTTTTTTTCGATTAGAAAAAATAGTCATCTTTTTCAGATATCCTGAACATGATACTCAAAAATAACAGTTCATTTTTTATTTACGTATTTGAGACGCATGAACTTAAAGCATGTAATATAAGTTGATATTGGAAAGTACGGATAAATGGGAGAAGAAACAAAGCTTGATATTTTAAATTACAATGCACTTTTATCAACAAAAAAAAACATTACTTCAATGTACCCATTTATTTATGTCTCTATACAACTTGACATAGTACTTCTAATACTATAGAATAGTGTCGATCTTTTTTTTTTGGATAATTACGTATAATGTTACATTACTATTATTGACCAATGGATTATGTGCATATACATAATATGTAATAGCCAATGTCATTGCCAAAAAGGTAACATCAAATGATTTACGTATTACAAAAAAAAATGATGAGAAATAAAAATTCAAGTATACATGCATGCAACCTTTCGATTTATAGATATGTAGGACAAGCAATTATAATGTAGCACTTTCCCTTGTTGTATATATAAACTAACCCAACGACATAGTGGTATATAAGAGGCTATTATTGAATATCATCGTCAAAATAATTATAATGTTACAACAGGAGAGGCAAATGCATAAAATAGGAACTGCATAAATAATCTTGTAACTTAGAAGTTTGATATTGCAAGCTTGTAAGGAAATCGGACTTTAATTTTTTGCCTCCATGCACTCTTTTGCACTTGATGTAATATTTTTCTAACCCTTCTATTAAAATCAATATATATGCGAGTGATATTACAAATTATTATATTTTTGTTTTACATATCAGTATATTTAGACACTATTGCAAATGCGTTCAATTATCAAGCTTGATCTTCTATTCCATAAAGTAAAACAAAAAAAAAATCATTTAACGAGATCGGCGGTGTTATAATTTGTGCAGACGTCAAAAGCCCAAAACTACAACTGCAAAAAATTTTATGCACGTAAGTGAAACCTTCTTTACTGATTTGTTTGTGAATTAGCTAACCCCCCCTGTTCACATTTTTTTTTTCGAAAATGGCAAGTAAACAAGATCCAAGAAAAGGTAGGATCTCCGGAAGTACATTTTTTTATACACCCGAATATGAAGTACACTATCCTACCCAAGTGACCTATTTCGGATAATTGGATCATTTTTGGAGATGAAGAAAACAAGAACAGTAAATAATATTAACTGATAACATCTAGCTGTATTTGTCGATGATATGAAATTAATACCAATGTTATAATATTTGAATTAAAAATGGGTTTTTTGTTGTACCTATTGTTTATTCAATTGTTTCATAGGTAAAGTAAAAGTGATGTATATAAAATAAGTATCGACACTTGCGAATTGTTCTTTCTGTAGTACGAAAAGTTTAAGTAGCATTTATGCCATGACAACAAGTCGCCTGAAAAATCCCATTTCATGTGATTTGCATAACAATGCAAAGTGTTAAAAAAAAGTTTATTACGACATTTTATAATAATTAGCGAGCAAGTAAAAGTGGGTTATATAATGACTATTCATATTTTATGCGTGCAACGATAAACAACGAAACAGATAGTAAAAGTAACTGTAAAACGGGCTCCACCCGATTTTGGAAAAACAATTCATTTCTTTGACTCTTTTTGATAAATTAGAAAAAAATCTTTGCTTCCTCATCAACTAGAGATGATAACAATGAAAAGAAAAGAAAAAAAAATAGGGAACGCGTTATTTATAAGATATACACGTCATTTGGAATAAGTTCCTTTTTTAATCTGATCATGATGATGGATTATTGTTACAGAAAGAAAAAAAAATGCTGTAAATGAAAAGTTTCACGTGGTATCCAAACATTTTACTGGGATCAACAAGTACTAAATTGTTTGTCTGAGTTATTTCCCTGTCTTTGGTGCTTTAACCTTAAAAAGTACTGCTATTGAATTTAGTTGATCAAAAACCCAAAAAAAACACGCAAACCCAACAGGAGAAGATAAATACCAATTAAAGTGAAGAAGAGAGGAAGAAGCACTATTTTATTATAAATAAAAAGATAGTTTACAAAGAAAAAGTGGATCTCTTGTGTATATGTACGACAATATTGGATGAAGTTGTGAAACCTTGAAAAAAAAGTGCTCTTTTATTTTATATCCAGATTTTTCTTATTTCATAAACCGGATCTACGAAATCAAAAAAATGGAATTATAGTGGGTTCTCACGAATCTGTGGGGGTATTAACCTTTTTTTATGATAATCCCTTAATTCTCTTTTATATGAAAAGCCACGCTTCATTTGGCTCCGTTTGTTTGTTGTTTAAACTAATCTTGGCAAAACCATTATTATCTAACAATTATAGGATTATTTATAATTGACAAGCAATGAAACCTTCAGAATGTTTGTGATAGTTTTTATAAATAATTTGTTGTTGTGAGAAGAAACAAGGAGAAAGATTGCAAGGTTATAATCACGGACCATCTATACCTTATCGAGACGAAAATGACCCGCACTAACGAGTCATCGATGAGCATAGCTGCACAAAAAAAAAGACATCGCACAATCACGCGGAGGCAGATTAATAATGAGAGAGAAAAGAGAAATAACAAGTTCTACAGCTTCCTCGGAGCCTCGGCAATCTTTTGTTTCCTTTCTTTTTTGTTTTTTTTTTTGTTTTATCTTCTTCTTTCTCCTTTAGCTTTTTAATATACTACTTCTTTCTTTGACTTCCGCCAAAGCTGTCTTCCCCCCCTTACTACCCCTTTTTTTTTATATACCATAATATAAATGGTTGTCATACCTCCTCCACTCGAACTTGATCATGGAAACAATGATTATTCGTTACTAGGTAATAAAATCCGTCAATTAGCATTTTATATAAAGCATAATATTACTCGAGACAAAAATGGAGAAAAGAGCTGCTACGAGCAAGGAGGACGATAAAAGAAAGCGTGTTTATTCATAATTTTTTTTTTTTTCAATTATTACAAAAAAAAAAATAGCTAGTCTTCCATCGACGATACTTACCCATTTAAACTTGGAGCATCTTATTCCCGCGTTTAACAATGCACAAATTGATATATTTCGACTTTTGATGATGAAAGATCCTAGTGATTTTGCAAACGTCGGCATATATAATTCAGATGAATGCCGCAGGCTTAGTCAATGTGTTCGTTCAATACAAGCGCATATGAGTTATAAAGGATTAACAATTATTGCTTCAACACCATCAGACGACTCATTACCATCACCGAGTAGTTCATCCTCGATTTACAGTAATAATAATAACCCTTCATCATTATCAACCATGACAACTACAACAACAACAACAGAACAAGAACAAAAAAGTATACTTCGTGCTATAGAAGCTTTTGATCGCTATGCGTTACCAAGTTTTTACTCCACTTCTTCGGCATGGAGCCGGACATCCTCCTCTTCTTCCTCTTCATCGATGTCGCCTCCGACTCCGCCGCCGTTTTCAAAATTAGAGAACAATAACAACAATAAGGGAAAAGTTTCAGTTCGATCATCATTTTTATCAACGTTTAGTGAAAGTACAATGACTGCTACGGTAGAAGAAGATGACGAAGAAGAATTTATTCGAGATTACGTTTATACCAATGATAATGAACAACAGCAAAATATTTTAGACCATCCTCCACCTTATAATCATTTTTCACAACACCAATCGGCAACCGTCACCAACCAGCATCAACATAACGAGAATAACAATAACAAAAATGCATCCTCATCACCATTGTCAGCATCAATAACAACAAATACAAAAGTTTCAACGCCCAATTCAAAACAACAACAAACAGCGTCGCGAGAAGGTAACCCCGGAGTAGTTGTACCACGCCAACCGCGAAATTTAATATCCCGGGTACCTCGACCCCTGTCTATGCCTGCCTATCTTATGAATCGCTCGTCAATAGCCACTACACACACAATCAATACGGAAGATGATAGGCCAGTAAGCCCATCATCTACGGTTGTTACTCAACAATCACAGCAAAAACAACGACAGCAACAAACCCGGATAAGACAACAACCTGATCGACGATCATTAATTGTATTATCATCCCCACCGCCTGATTATCTTGATACTGCACTTATGAAACGGTGGGAAAAATGCAAATCATGTATTATTCCTAGAGAAGAAGAAGGTCGAGAAGAATTGCCACCTTATAAATGTACTGTTTATAAAATGGGACATGTGTATATAAAACGTGAATTAGATGAACCTGGTGTTCGATCCAGGTGGCGATCATGGAGGTAAAGAAAAAAAAGCTATTTAATATAAATGATTTAATATAATATGTACATGTCAAAAATAAAAATATAATAATTAAGCCGATCAATTTATTTATTTGTGCATATTTATAGAAAATTATATGTTGAAGTATGGGGCACAATATTACGTATTTATCGAGCACCACCTCATGGTGAACATGGTAACCGATATCGATTATTGGGTAGACAACCATTATTGGCGACCAGGTTACCACTTTCTCAATGGAATCGATATTACTATTCACCAATCGCAACGATATCCCTTGCAGGAGCAGAAGCAGGGCGTGCGTGGGATTACACTAAACGACCCTACTCGTTAAGATTGAAAACTGTAAATGGTCCTCAACTACTTCTCCGATTATCGTCACATGTAGAGATGGTTTCATGGATCGAGCATTTGCAAGCAGGTGAGTAAAAATAAGAATGAAAAAATCGGATTGTAAAATTTTATATTTAATCCAATCTACTATCTTAATTTTATTATTTAGCGATTAACATTTCACTTGACCTGGAACAAAGACCTATGCCCAAATTTATGACATTACCAGCGCGTGCTACACTCACAGGATCGCCAATGACTCCACGCGCGCTAGAAATCGAACGTGCTCGTGAACAAAGAAGAAGAAGTCAACGGGAAATGCTTATCTAGTTCTGATCCCTTATTTTTTTTTCTTTTTACATACTATTACTGCATATTATTTCTTTTTACATTTTGTACCTTGTTTTCTCTTTCTTTCATGTATATCGTCGTCTGTAAATATGTGTTCCTTCAAATATATATAAAACAGCAAAAAAAAAAAAAGACATATTTTTTTTTGCGATATGTGAAAAAGTAATTGATTGTTTGATAAAAAAAAAAGTGAGAGCGACGACCATAAATGAAAATGGAAATGAGGAGTAAAAAAAAATGATTTGGAAGAAATAAAAATTTTGATATTGTCCAATACTGGGTTGGATTGAATTTAGTTCAAGAATAATATCACTTACATAACTCATTATAGACGTATTTACTACTTGATTGAAAAAAAAATAAGGCATGAATCTATCTTCTCCTTGTACTAGTAAAAAAAAAAAAAGAAAAGAGGAAAGAAAGAAAGCTATACTACTTGAAAACGCGACACGCGAAAAGAAAAAAAAAATAAGAGTAAAAAAAAAAGTCCGGATACCGAAAAAATACCAAAAAAAAAATATATAAAAAAAAAATTAATATTTAAAGGGAAAGTTTTTTTTATTTTTTCTACTTTTATTATTTTACATCTTTCTTCTCTTTTTCTCTAACTTTTCTAGTTAAAACTCTTTTAATAACAAATAACAATGGCACCAGCAAAGAAAGCTACTACTACTACTGCTGCTTCCAAGAAGCCTGATCATCCTACCGTATGTTTCTTTTTTTTAAAAATTTTTTTTATCAAACAAATTGTATTGTTCAATCTATCATGAGATTATTATTTTTTGTTTTTTTTTCTTGTTGTTCTATCGAGTTTCTTTTCAATATAAAGAAGAATACTTATTTTTTTTCCTTTTAACTATCATTTAGTACGAAAACATGATCAAAGGTAAAAATATATATATATATATATCACATACTCACACATTTACAACGACATCACAAAAAAAATCAGTCGATACTCGAATATATTCAAAAAAAAAAAACATGGATAATAACGTTCAACCAATAATATTTTCGATGATATATAGCCGCCATTCTTGCCTTGAAGGAACGTAAGGGTAGCTCAAGACCTGCTATCAAGAAATACATTCTTGCTAACTACAAGCTTACCCCCGGTTCTCACTTCGATACTCAAATCAATGCTGCCATCAAGCGTGGTGTTGCAAAGGAATCTTTCATTCTCCCCAAGGGTACGTCCTCTTTTTATCTAAGTTTCTTCCCGTGACCGTTTCATGTGGTTTTTCTTGGTTTTTTTTATGGTTTCGTCAGCTGAGGAGAAACTTGGGATAATGGAATGAAAAGGATTAGATGGATTTGTGTATACAAACGATAATTCTTTTGTTACTGAGAAAAATGGAGATAGAGCAGAGGAAAAGAGGAGAGATGATAATTGTACAGTAAACGGACAAATAGAATCAATAGATTTAATAAAAAATTGTTTTAATAGGTATGTCTGGTACTGTAAAGCTCGCTAAGCCTGAAAAGAAGGCTGCTGAAAAGAAGCCAGCAAAGAAGGCCGCCCCTAAGAAGGCTGCTACCAAGAAGACCACTGCTAAGAAGGCTGCTCCTAAGAAGGCTGCCGCCACTACCACTAAGAAGGCTCCTGTTAAGAAGGCTGCTGCTGCTACTACTAAGAAGGCTCTCGCCAAGAAGGCCGCTGCCACCAAGAAGTCCACAACTGAAAAGGCTGGTGTAAAGGCTCCTAAGAAGGCCGCTACCACCAAAAAAGCTGCCACCACCAAGAAGGCTCCTGCAAAGAAGGCCGCTGCACCCAAGAAGGCTGCTTCTAAAGCAAAGGCAACAAAGGCATAAGTAACTTATGTTCCTTGTTTCTTTTTTTACTTTTCCCCTCTTTTCATCTTTGCACAACAAACAAACATATATCACATATCGCACGACATTTCGCACAATTAACTTAGCAACAACAACTATCAACAATAACATCATCTCTCTCTCTCTTTCTAACTGTCTCTTTTTTTTTCTGTATTTACTTTTTTTTTTCCTTCCACTGGACAAAAAAAAAAAATGGGACTTTACGTTTTCTTCACTTCGCAAAACATATTTTTTATTCCTTTTTTTTACACTTAGTAGTCCTTTCTTTTAATTGTCGACGTGGCTTCTCCCCATTTTTTTTTATCTCCCTTGTACAGTCATGAGAATCATGCTTTTTTTACATAAAATTTTCTTTTTTTTTCATAATATCAAAAAATTCGTGATTCTACTTCATTTTTTTTTCGCGTCAAAATTCGTAAAGAAAAAAAAAATCGTAAAGTGAAAAAAAAATTTAATGCCGCAAAATTTCTTTTCGCGCAATTTTTTTTTCTTTTTTTTGTTGATAACCCTTCCGGAACGCGAAATTTTTTTTTTTGTGCTTCGCGCACGGTCAAAGTAAAAAAAAAAAAAAATGGAAGTGTAAAAAAAAAAAAAAAGTGGCGCGGATTTCCATGATAATTAATGAAGAAACTTAAAAAAAATCAGGACTGGGTAACCTATGAGAAATTTGATGCTATGGAGATAAATATATATATTGGAAACCCCTTGTCACACTCATTGTGCCTTGTTATTCAGCAATACATTATCCAAAAGCGAAAAAAAAACCATTATTGTGCATGAAAATGCTACTTTTTGTCGAAGAATATTAAAAATTCTTTCTTTTTTTTCATTTATGTACAGTTGATGTGGTTTTTATGATAATATATACGCTGCTACATATTGTTTGTTATTTATCCAACTTTGTTTTTTTTTTCTCCTTTACTTTTTAAGAGTGCTAACAGTACCATCTGCTTCACCGAAATAAGCAATTTCAGCCATGTTACAGAATAAACCAACTTCATAAACGCCAGTCAATAATTTGATTTCTTTTAAAAGAGAAGTAGGATCTTCAATAGCACCGAAATGAGCATCAATAACAAAATTTCCATTATCAGTGACGACTGGACCGGCCTTGTTTACAGCCTATCAAAAGAGAAAAAGAATAACAATAAATTTTAAATTCCCGCTTTCATATATATTATTTTACTCCCCTCTTTCTCCTAAATGTTTAAACTTACCATACGAAGAGTAGATTTTTGTGGTTTCAAAGAAAGTTTAGTTTCAAGAGACTTCATAACACCCTTATAAGCCATAGGTACAACTTCAATTGGTACACCCTTTGTCCACTATAAAATAAAATAATACATTCCCATTAGTTATTATTATTATTAAATTTATTATCTTACTCAATTCCCTCTACTTCCCCCTCGCCCGATCATAAACCGAGAGAATAAAAAAAATTCTATTGTACCTCAATTCCGAGCTTGGTTGACTTCTTGCGGTAATCTAAAAATAATAAAACTTGTTTCAATATCACATGCATTGACCAAGGGTATTATTGAAAAAAAAAATACTGGTTTTTTTTTTGCGTATTATTTTTCCATTTTTCATTTCTTACCAGCAATAATCACAAACTTTTTTGCAGCTTCAGCGACAACCTTTTCTTGGAACTGGCAAGCACCACCTCCCTTAATAGCATTAAGTTGTTCGTCCACTTCATCAGCACCATCAATAGTAACATCAATTTCAGGGAATCTAAATATATCTGTTAGTTTTCTAATACTAAAAAAGAAAAAGAATCGTTATTCGTGTGTGTGTGTGTGTGTGTGTAAGAGAAAGGATGATACATTACTGGTCAACAGAACCCAAGGTAAGACCACCTTCAATAATCAACAGTTTGCTTTGGAAACTAGTAGGAACATAAACGATATTCTTCAATTCAGGGCGTTGCAAAATACGTTCTACGGCGTAAACAACAGTAGATCCAGATCCAATACCAACGACTTTATGTTCAGGAGTAATATAATCGTTTACAGCTTGATAAGCTGCTAATTTTTTGCCTGTTTCAACTGCACTTGCCATGGTTGTGAGAGAACGACGAATAAGATGACGGTACATTTACAGGTTGAACTCTCATTATCCACTACTTAAACCCAAAAAAAAAAGTTGGGTGACTGTTTATATCGGAGATGCATCATTAAATAAATGCAAGAAAAGCTTCATTCATGTTCTCTCCACTTTCTGTGCATTCGAAACACATGACGTCAAATTTTACAGATATATAACTTGATCCCTTTTGATGATCGATAATAAATTATTATGTAGATATGTAACACAATATTATCATGGCTTCCCATTTATTAGAGAGTTTAGGGGATTTGTATTTTGGTGAAAACACGAAACTAATCCAAATAAAGATAAAATGTAAAATGATTTTGCTGAGAAGTTCTTTGGTAACACAACAATGCTATGAAAAGTAAATTTCAGATATTATTATTGGAACGGTGAAAGTTTTTAGCGTTATTCATACACGAAGTGCATCGCTTTTTTGCTTTTTGACGAAAGCGGATGTTGAATCGTGACCTGCTTTTCCTTTTACAGCTTCGTATTTTCACCAAAACACGAACCCCCTAAACTCTCTATTATTAAGTTATTTGTAAACATCAAAAAAAAAAAGGGAAGAGACTAAAACAAGGGGAAAAAATTACAAAGAAAGTTGTGTATGTGTGAGGAAAGGTAAAAAACAAAAGATACATATTTGTATATTTAAATTAGATATTACGAAAATTATTATTATTTAGCGTCTTTGAACAAAAGGTCTCTGATGAGATGGAATGCGAGAATTAATGCTAGGAATACGATGGTGTGTTGCTACAGGATTGAGCGAAGATGAAGAAGATGGATGAGAAGTTGCACTTCTTACAGCGGCTACCATGGCAGATGAAGGTGATTGATATGGGAACCAGTTCCCCATAATTGAATTTGCCTGGGCTGATAATAATCGACTTGATGTTGTTTTCCGTAAATACATTTCACGTGGATGGTTCCATTCCAGATGGTCCTTGCTATTCCTTCGCCTTTGTCGATCATCTTCTTCAGTAGGAGCAAATAAACAATCCTCGGGTCGAGGTAATTTTACGCGTGGAGTTTTAATAGGTCGTGATTTTCTTGAAGCATCATCGTGTTCTTTCGCCATCGAAGTATGAGAAGATATAATAGGAGTTGTAGGAAGAGAAGAATATGAAGGAGTAATTGATGAATTTAGGACTTGTGAAGTGGAAGTAATCGAAGGGCTAGGAGAAGACTTCATTGATGACTCGTCATGGTGAGGATGGTCAGATGAAGAAGAACTTACAGGTTGGTGCTGCATGATAATGCTTTTATCTATGTCTCGATTATTTAGTATATTACAGGAAGGACTTGTAGGTGGATAGAATGGAGAAGGAGTCCGTTGTGATGGTATCATATATTCCAATCGAGTACTACTATTACTACTTGTAATTGTCGATGCTGCTGTAATCGTAGTAGGTGTGGTACTGACAGTTGTGGCTGTATCAAACTAGAAAGATATTTCATATTAGTTTATTTTTATTTTTATTTGATAATAAAATAAGTATAAATATAGCCATGCTTACCAATGCCGCAACAGCTGGAGAAATGGATGTGTGTTCTAATAAAGATGTAATTGGGTTTGGTGCTGTCGTAGTAGCAGAATTCAAAGTGGGCGTTGTTGTAGTTGTATTAAAAATTGAAGGGTAAGGACGGTAACCAATTGTAGGTGTAGGTGTAGGAGTTGATGGAACTGTAGGTGGTGATTCAATAATAATTGTCCGGTTTTGTTGATGTTGGATAGGTGATGTTATTGAAGAAGAGAAAGATGATGCTGTAACAGTTGTAGTAATTGGAGGAGGAGGAGGAGGAGGTGGTGGTGGCGGTTGGTGTAAAATAGAAGTGTGCGATAACGGTGTTCCTTCCAGTGTTGCAAGACAAACAATATACAAATCTTCTAACGAAGATGATACAAAAAGATCGGAACCCAGCCCGCCGCCAAGATAAAATCGAGAATTAAGTATAAGGTGTGATCCATTAGGAGTTTTGAAACCGAGTGGCTCTTTGAGAGTCAATGACCCATTAGCAATATTTAATAGTATGTTAGGTGATGTAGATGAAAAGCATTCAGATGTTGTACGTTGAGTCGGTGGTAACATACGTTTTTCATGACGATTTACATTATCCAACAAACATCGATGTATCCGTGCCAAGCGGTCAGCATGTTCTGGTAAAATGAAGTCGTACAATGAACGGTGTGCAAATTCGTGTGGATATATGCCGAGCATATCTAATGACTCATCTGAAACTCGTGCGCAACAGACATCCATTGATAAAAAAACCTGCATTATAATGAAAGTGTATGTATATGAGTGATGAATCCGAAGCTTGCTATGTACTAGTAAAAAAATAATCTAAAATATAAGCTTTTTTTCCTGCTTACTGTGATCATGGATTTTTCGACAGGGTCTTTATCACTGTGATCACCTGGAGGGCGTGTCATGGAAAATGAAGACCGAACAAGTCCAGGAGTCAACAAGCCATTTGATATTGATTTAGTTTCCCCTGTTATTGATGTTGACGACGTGGATGATAACGGTGATGAATATATCGATTCATTCAAGGATGATGACATTCTTGATGAGATATTTTGTCGATCTCGTCGTCTGGGTCTTCCGCGTTTTTTATGCTGTACGTCGAAACAAGTATCTTCTCTTCCTGATTGAACACATCTTTTACAAGGTCGTGCGACTATACAAAAAGAATAAATAAAAGATGAATGAGTAACATTTTTTTTATGCTTTATGTTTTCTTTCTTTTTCTATCTTACCATCGCAAGCCAAATGCGCTTTTTGACAGTTAACCTATACGAAAAAAACTACACTGTCAATATAAAAAAAATATTCATTCGAATATGGGGTGAAGTTGGAATTTTTTAAATGAAATAGTGAAGAAATTAAAAATTTGTTGCTGACAAAATATATAAATCTGAAACAAAACAACTTCATTTCTCTTTTCCATTTCTCTTATAAATATATAGTGGCAACGCACTCAAACTGCTTACACATGCTGCAGGAACATGGGATTTGGATGGTCGTTTCTTTGGTATAAGTGAGGATGATGAGGATGTTCCATTATTATTAATGATGTTATTATTTGTTTCTCGTGTGATTGCAAGTGACGGTGATGTTGGTGATGGTAATGAAAAAGGTCGACCCGTAACATGCACTGCTTCCATCATTTAGTGCAAAAAAACGTTGGGCCAAGAAAGAGAGAAAAGAAAATGAAAAGAAAAGAAAAAAAGAAAAGAAGTCAGAAGAATTAAAAAAAAAGAAAATTATGTGTTTTTGGGGGGAGGTGAAGAAGAGGGGGGTGTTAAAATTGTAAAGGTTGTTTTTAAGGCTGCCTCAGATCATTACACTCATACCCACAATACAGAAATACACACAAAAGCAAACACTTGGTTTCCAATAGTGATTCGGGATATTTTACGGAATTTAGGGCATTTTCCAGTTTTGCTTACATCTTCTCACACACAAAACTTTTTTTATATAAACATAGACTCCGCCTCTACTGAATGAAGAAGGTCGCGGCCCTCATAAATCTACCAGTGATCACAAAACTCGAAACTTTGTTTTTTTTCTCCTTATGACTTAACGTCCTTTTAAATAATTTCTCTGAATATGTTGTATATATTTTTTTCACCTAGTAATGTTTTATTAGATAAAGATATATCATCAAATGTAGCTAATTCACGTATTCAAAAAGAAACCTTATGAATTCTGTTTAAAATATCATGAAAACATGTTTGTCACCACCGTCCTCATGGTGATTATTTTTTGACTTGAGGTTGTCATACATTTTATGAGCCAGTCCATTAATAGCTGAAGAAAGTTAACAACCAATCAAACGAATTGGAACCATAATTTTAACGGAAATGATAGCAAAGGTTTGGGACTTTTGTACCAACATCATACTTTGTAACTCGGTGCTCTCTCCCCCCGCACAAAAAATTAATAAATGTGTATGACTTGAGATCGACATGTGGTAAACATAGTTTACTATTATTATTATTGAAAGGACTGATTGTCAGCAGACCGGAATTAATATAATTATTTATATTGGATGATATGGGCAAAAACGAATTAATACATGTAACAAAGTTTCTAGTTGATGTTTTTTTTTCATATTTTTGATGTGAAACATGATATCGCAAAAACAATATATAAAAAAATGATTCTCATATGAGATTATGATTCCATATGTGTGTTAAGTAATGGTATTATAACCTTAAATGAGGCATCATCATGCAACATTCAATGCTAGGTGCACCGAATAGTGACATATTATTGTTGTTTATCAATTTCATTTATCAGCATAATAAAAATAGTTAATAAATGTTAGACAAAAAATCATTTCCCGATTCGATTCAGTTGGCAAGGTTTACATGTCAATATTCCGTATTTAGTAATCCAATGCAAGATCCGAAGAAACATGCAACGCATTAATTATGTACTCTTTTCTGACAAACAATCAGTAGCGATAAATTTATACATAAATCGATGCCATGTGAAAATTACGACTGTAAAAGATGTAGGAGAATACCTCCTTGAAGTACATCATTTTTTCAATGTCATCTTGGATGGGAAAAAAAGTAAATAATACGTGAAACTTTCACGTTGTTTAACAAATTAAATTCTTCTTATTTATATAATCAGAACTACTTATTTATTGTAAATATAAAATTTTACATCGTCCAAATAATAACGCAGATGGGCCTCTCTTGTATTTTTTTTTGATATTATTATCATATTGTCCTCCATATATAAACATGTATGTATGTTTCAATCCACTCAACACATTTATTTTCATTTATTGTATATAAATACGTCCCAGCTTTATTCTCTTTCTTGCTCCTCTTTTATAATAAGTATGTTGTTAATTATGTTTTAGTAGTTTAGAGAGATACAGAAACAATCATCCCATTCTTAAAAGGGTATAGATACATCTCAAATTGCTATTAATGAATCTAGTGAAAATCTATGCAGTTGTATGTACAGCATCAGTATTTCTGTTTTTGACATATTTTCAAACAAGATTAAGAAATATGTGTACGTACACACGATTTATTGGATATTTTTGTCCAACGTAATTATCAGCGTGTATATATGGTAATATATATTTCTACTTTATTTCTTTATCTGAATCTCAATCACTTTATTAATAAATTATAAAACATTAATCTGGTCTTCTTGTATAAATAGTATATAATAAGGTTGAACTTTATGAACTATGAATTAAAAAAGACGATTTAAATGCAACCGTCGTCCGGAATTTTTCCCTTTTATGTGCTTTGCACAAGGTTTCACTACATTGATATTTTATATTTACATATCTTCTGATTTGATGTTTTTCCTCCCTCGTTGCTTCTTGGCGACGATCCATAAACATCAAATGTGAGACAGTTTTTAACTGCACTGTGTTACCAAGCAATCTAATATGATATTTTTATACCAGCTACCTTTCCGATCCACCCCCTTCCTTCTTTATATCCAAAAACTCTGTATCTGTAAAGAAAAATGAGAGAGTAAGTGAGTGCTAAAGCTACTATCCGTGCAGAAACGTACAGTAATATGATCATAGTCGAGCACCATTGCAATGTTATGTATATGTGGTAGCAATAAATGACATTGTAATATTACTATTTGAATTCTCAGATAATGAATGTTTTGACACGTTGTACATTATTGACATCTATCAAAACCCCAAACATTAGTTGAAATATACACATATATTCATAAGCTATTATTGTTGTCAAATCTCATTTTTACAGATTAGAGATGAAAACATTACAACGTGCTTTTACAAGAAAAGCATTTTAATACATAAACATAGATAATTGTTATCATACGTACAAAGATGCGTAAAGAGCAAATTCCTATATTTCACAACAATTCCTTTGCCACATAAAAATAACTAGAATATGAAGAAGGACAAAAGTAATATGTCTGCTAACTTCCTAGATGCACATGTTGAAATGGGGATATGATTGATGCTAGAGCATAATGTTATCACATGAGAATTACTAAATATTTACATAAAAAATATTTTGTATGTCGGCAAAAAACCATAAGGAGAATTTGCAAAACATACTTATTATTTTAAAAGCAAAAATAATGAGCTAACCAAATAAAAAGGAATATCTTCACTGAGATTCGAAAAAAAAACTATTTGTCCAAATATTTGTGCCACATAGTGAAAGGAAAAAAAAAACAGGGTATTTTTTTTTTTTGCGCTATTGCACAAATTTATTTGTGTAAATACTATGACTTCTTAATGACAGCAACAGGGTAGTCAATTTGGTGACAAGAAAAATAAATCTTGGACGACAGGATTCGCTGATGTCATGATATTATAGTTCTATCAAGAGATAAGAAACAATAAGTTAAAATTTATGTTTACGTATTTGAGAGGGAGATCAGCCAACTATGGGTATCTGATCGCAATAAATGAGAATACTATAAGAGCAAAAAATAAATCGTATGATACGTAGTATTTCAGCAAGAAATAACTTTATTACCGTTATCAAAATAGAGTCCAGGTTATGATCGTCTTGATGTGTTAATTTTGAGTGTTAAATAAAAATATAATGTAAAAATGACCAAGGATTTATTTATTGACATAAACCACAACTTTAATAATAGTTTTTTTGGTAAAATGTTCTGCTCCACTCAGGATAATAATTGCGGTGCCAATTTATAGTATACGCTTTACAATCTAGATTTTTTACTCTGTGGTTTTCAAATAAAATGCAATCATCTATTCTTTAATACGCGTGGGTAAATGTGATGTTGCATAAAATACGTATGATGATAAAAGATGTTCTTTTTTTAAATTATTATTGTATATCAAAGAAAGATTGGATATTAGATTATATTTAATTTTTGATTCATAAGATTATTTACGTAATAACTACTGTTTAATATATAATACTGCTAGTTATTTACAAATAATTACACAATCATGAATAAATTCACAAAAGATATAAAAATAAGTATCAACTAAATATAGTCTATAGCCACTTTTATTTTTCAATTATACAGCCCCTCCTCGAAACACTTGTAATAAGTTATTTTTTATTATTAAAATGATATATTGGTATTTATATAATGACACTCTTTCAAAAAAGTACCTCTTATTAGTGATACCCCAACTTTTTATACAAAAGCACTTAACTTGACTTGTATCGCTGAAAAAAAAAGGTATTCAGTGCAATTGAGTGTTTGAGAGGGCCCGTGCTTGGCTGTAAAGGCCTTGTCCATGTTTCTGGAGCAACTTTTTTTTTTTTTTTTTTTTTTGTTTCTTTAGTGTTTGCTCTTCCGTTACTCCCTTACACTTCAACAAATGGAGCTCTGGAACTGGGGGTGGCGAAGGAGGAGTGGGTGGGGGATATAGCCCTTCCTATTCCTCCTTCTACTATTCAATAAGAAAATGATAAGAATAAAAAAATAAAAATATCACTATTATAAAGTGATACTAATATTTTATTTTGTTTACATGGTATTGAATTAACCCAAACATTTATATTAAAGTGCTGCTTTAAAAAAAGCATTTTTGCTTACTGTTGTAACGTTTACAGATCGAAACATGCCGTTGTTAATTTATAGAAACACGCGCATATTTTATTTTTACTCAAAATCTCTATTTTTTTCTATTTTTTTTTTTTTTTTTTTGCTTAGGCAAATGCGTCAGGATTAACTAGATCTTTTAAATAGATTATGTTGATAAGTTATCATTAAAGTGAAAAAACAATTGTTTGTTCTTTCCTCTCTCTCTGCCTTCTCACAAAGCAGCCACCTTTAGAATGAGAAAGATCATGTGATTTTTTATGATGAAGTAGACCAGCTTTCTAAGATATAATACTTTTACAGCTATTTACCCATAATATGGAACTTCAAGTATAACTAGTAAATATTCACGATATTAGCAATGTTACTACTGCTTTTACTGGGTTGATTAAAAAAAAGTGATTGATAATATGGAAATATATGAATTATTACAACCATTTTATTTTTAACTTTTCAAGAGTATCAAAATTTCTATTCACGATTAAGATTAACTTGAGTATTCTTTTACCAAACATTATATACGTATACATAATGAGGAGTAAATATAAAAAAAAATGAATACGTACGTACAAATTTGTTTTCAGACTTTTATTCACAAATCAAAATTTAATTTAATATTAATATTAATATTGTTATTTTCCTTTATTCCATGTATAAGTTTTTCTCCTAATGCTTCTTATTATTTATTCTCCATGTACATGCTTTTCTTTAGTAAACATGTGTCAGTAAATATAGTTTAAATCAGGTTTTTTTTTAAAGAAAAGAGAAAGGGTTTTGATGAATTTAGCTGGAGAGAATAAATTTTTATTTAAAAGTATTATTTTAATTATTACTACTATTTTATTTCAAGTTGGCCGCAATCTATTCACTACTTATTGGTGTTGCGAATTAACAAGTTTTTTCTCAGCTTAACAACTAAAGTACTGTTATTATTAAAACAATTTTGCACACTAAAAAGAATATAAGCACGCTTACTCCGCATCAAAAATAAAAAATATCATAGTGGTATAGTCTTATTACAAAGCGGCTGCCTAGCTATTTAATACTTTTCTATCACACTTTATTCAAAGAAGCTGTAATCATTCGCATTTATTTTCTATACTGACATGTAATGCTATGTAACTACTTTGTTTTAGTACTATAAGCTTATTAATATAACTTGCTCTTGCAATGATTATGACCAACTATCGTTTATGTACCAGGATACAAAAGATTGTACAGATACATTTTTCTTTTAATGACTCTACAATATGGACCACAACAGCAACGGGTGTAGACGATACTACTTTATCTAGACACTAATATTTAGACTTAATATTTATCATATTAATAATAGTCATTAACTTTCTTAATCGATAATATGGTGGGAAAATATATATATATATATATATAAAAGTAGAAAGTCTCATGTACCATTGTTTTTATCATTATTATTTAAAATATACATTCCATCTATAATAGTTAGGAGTATTTACTATATTACAGATATTATTATAGTAAAAATTAATGAATTATTTGAATGATAGCCTTTATCTTTCCGAGTGGTATTTATTAAATATGTTTAGAGAGCCTTCCATTACGTTACATCTAGTAAACTGATTTTCTCATCTACCATTGTCGTTATAAAAAAGAATACTGGTTTTTGATTATATACTTATAGATCTCTCAAACAATTGTAACTTACCTTACACCTCCGAAAAATCCACGCTGAAGAACAATATAAATCAGTGTGTACCACAGCATTGGTTCAACTCTTTCTTTTATTCTCTCAACCATTTCAAGTGCATTTGTACCTTTCTATAATTGTTTAAGTTATAGCATACATAACCCACGACATTGGGTCAACTTTTCATTTCATATTATTATATAGTTCTCTTGGGTTCTTGACGTTACACATAGATGCACAATCAAGCAGGCTTCGAAGGTTACACTACAAATAACGGTGGGGAAAAAATGTAAAATATAGATATATATTCATATATTCAGTGTGTAATAAACTTCTTTGTTATTCTTTTCTTTTTCCTAACAGCTATTTGTATTTAAGCCTTACTATACTAATGTCTTTTATATTACATTATTAATTTGTTTATCACCTGACACTTTAATATTTTTTTTTTGAAAAAAAAAAGTATAAAAAAGTGGCTAAAGAGTTACCTAAGTATACAAATAATAATATTGTTGCAGCGGTATGGTTTTTGCACTTTACAGTAGCTCTTTTTCTTATATATATAATTCACTCCAGAATTAATTATTATTTTATTTCATAATCTTACATAGAAACTATTTTGTAGCCCAAAAATAAAAATGTATATTACCTACAACACTACACAATGGGCTAAAGATCCATATGATCCCATTCGAGTTGGTCAATTTGCAGTGCCACCAGGAAGAATTACTACAGCACTACCTAAACCTAAATTCATGCCCAGCAAACTTATTCGAACATTTGATATGAAAGTAGTTCCAGGTTCGCAAGTAAATGAAGGATATTGTGCATTATCATATTCGTGGAACCAGTCGGGAGACATAGTCTTGGATCCTCTTACGGGTAAAAGTAAACGAAAGGATCAAGGAAAACACAAACTTATTCGGAAAGTACACTCAGAAGAATTTGTTCGATTTGAAACTATTATTCAACAAATATGTCATAGTTTTAATATCAAATATATTTGGTATGACCAACTATGTATTAACCAAAATGATTTTGAAGAAAAACATCGCGAGTTACGACATATTCACCAAATATACAGCAGCGCATACTACACTATTGCACTTGTTCCTGAATTTAGTATTAAAATTAAATCTACGAAGGAAAGAAAAAGGCTAAGTGAACAAGATAATGCCGCTGATTTGTATTGTAATTTCTTGGATGCTTTGGATGAAATATCAACCGCTCAATGGTCGAAGCGATTATGGACTTTGACGGAAGCCATTAAATCGCACCAATTGGTTTACGTTGGCCGGAATATTCATGTCTATTCGGATCAAGTAGTACCAGGGATAAAATATATTTCACAAATGAAACAACGGTTCGAACACTGGAATGTAAACACTGTGTTATTTTATGCACATAAACGAATAAGCACAAACGACCATGATCGAGTGTTTGCTCTCGCCAACCTTTTTCCAGATGTTATGGAAAAATTGTCCATCGACTACAATCAATCTTTGGAAGAATTGATGATTCGATTCTATGAACGTTTAGCAAAAAGAGATATCACTATCTTGTTTTTCGGTACACTAAATCAATGTAAAGACAAAGGAGCTCTATTTCAAAACATTAATGATAATAACAATGATAGCAACAACAAAGCAATTGATGGAAGCAAAAACACATTTCAGCACTTATACAACGAATTACCATCATGGACAGGAGTTGCAGGAGAACATCGTTTGTTTGAATGGGGTGAAACAATAACATCATTTAAGAACTATGATGTCGTTGGAAGAATAATGAGAGTGACATGTACTAGTATTACCAGGGATGAAACAAGTTATGAAGAAGAATTAACGGTAAAATATGAAGATTTGCCACCTCTTCCAAGCGATGGGCGAAATTCAGATCCAGAGCTCTGGATTACAACTCAACTACCAGGACAAAGCTGCTCCAAAAATGTACGTCTGCATCCTAGCTATTATGACATTAATGAAGACGATCTACTTTCGATTTCAAACGAACTTCGAAAATTGTCAAAATTCATGCCCATTACAAAGAAAAAATTACGCTGGTCCAAAGTTGTTGAAATTGCATGTAGTATAGAGTTCGACTTAACAGAAGATATCGACGATGGCTCTGACGACTGCATAATATTGTCTGGAATCGACTTTAGTTCAAATTATTACTCTCACTTCAGAAAGCGATATTATCCCGTCATTAAAAAGCAAAATAATTATTTTAAAGTCATTGGGACATGCAGAATATTTAAACCAGAATATTTCTTTTCTGATTGTATTTTGCTCGAACGAACGTTTATTATTCATTGATAAGCAAACAAAGCATGAAAATGGTCATAAAGGTTATCATTCATTTATGTTATTTTCCTCCCAAAAATAAAATAAAAAAATAAACTTTTGCCTATTTCCCACGCACCGGTTTTCTTAATTTTTTTTTCTTTTGAAAAAAAACAACAGTAAATTTCTTCATTGTAATGTTACATTTGTTTTCTTTCTTTCTGTATTACAATTGTTTTAGGTAATAATAATATGTTTTACTTTATATAATATTTTCTACAGAGTATCATAAATGATAAATAATGATTGCACCCTACTAACTACCAGCAAATCATTATAACCACGCTACAAAGCAAAGGTGCTAATTATCTTTTTGAGCGATGATGGATCAAACATTTTTTTGCTATATTTATACTCAATCAGGATAAATGATAAAACTCGTAATTAAATAAACTTTGTTACTAGTAGTAGCTTTTCAAAAACTACTAACTGCATGTGAAACAGAAATGATCACATTCGATAAAAAAAATTCTTCTTGCTCTTGGCATATATACAATGTATCCGTAAAAGCTATATAATTATATAGACCACCTCGTTTAAAGAACAACATAATCTATAGACGTGATATTATTATTAACCAGTACTACTTTTTGTTCAAACAGACACATAATCACTCTTTATATTTTTTCACTACCATAAAAACATTACATAACTACTTCTCTGTATATTTTTTTTATTTACGTAAGAGAATTTAATATATTAGTGAGGAGTGTAGGCCAAGGCACACGGAAACTTTTGATACCAGAAAAAAGGTCTTCCGATCATACAGCGCGACATTTAAAATGGTATCTATTATTAGTTAAAACCAATTTCAGTTTATAATACGTAATTTATTTCTAGATATTAAAGTTATTGTAAATATATACGTATGGTAGTAAAATTGTTTTCTATGTATCTATCGAGTACTGTATTTCTATTATTATTGGGGTTAAGCATCTTAAATATTAGTATCCTCTGGTTTTGTTTTGGATGAAGGAGTTCCATAGTGGATGTTGCGCATAAACAGCGCTAGAATTAAGCTTAAAGCTGCGGCAACTAATGGTATAAGAAAAACCTGATTTAATGCATTCATATACGCATGAGTAATTGGGGCTTGAGTATCTTTAGGCATATTACGAATATAAAGATAATTATCAAGTGCTCCTAATAATAATATATAAATGTTTCTATGAGTTGGAATTTTTATTTAAAGGAAAGAGGTGACACTAGAATGGAATTGTTCTTTTTTTTCTCTTACCATAACTTTGTGCAGTAGCAAGTATAATGGGATTTACTTCTTTAAGTTGTTGTGTAACAAATGTTGAAAATAACACTTGATATACAGCAACACCAATAGCAGATGCAAGTAACATTAAAAAGTTGGTCTATAATAATAGGATCCTTATAATTAACACACACATATATACAACTTATGCACTTTGAATTAAAAAAAAGATAGTAAAAATAAATAATATATACATACCAAACTTGTAGCTATTGGCATATCTTCCTTTCTTGCAGTGGCTTGAACACCGAGAATGCAATTTTGTTGGGATAATCCTGCAGCGAGTCCTAATAATATGCAAGTTGCACATATTTTTTATAATGAAAATCAATAGAATATGTAAGTAAGCAAAAATCGTGTAGTAAAAAAGAAATAGATTCACATAAAGTAGCTTATTATATATTTAATTCATTACCACAAAAGGTCAAAAACCCTGCCTGTTTACCCCAGTTGGAATTTTCATTTAATAATTGAAATAATCCGTAGCCCAAAACATTGCTTGCTGAACCTATTATAATATATAGCTTGGGGTATGGAATTCGTCGCATTGCAAAGCTGCTAATGAATGAACCTAAAATAAGACAGACCATAAATGGAATCAAGCGAATACTGGACTCACTACTAGATGCGCCAAAAACAGATTGAAATAAGATAGGACCAAAAAAGAGCGTTCCGACAAACCCAAGTCCAAGGCACATAATATTTAAGAAAAATAATGCAATCGAAGGGTTTAAAATAATATGGCGTGGTATAAGCTATTATAAACCCCGTATATGTAAGCAACAATAAATAATAAAAGATAAAGTAGTTATAGAGACCTGAAAAAAAAAACTTACGGGCTCTTTGGCAATCCATCCTTCAGAAAAAATTAAGATAATTAATGAAACTCCAGAAGCAACAAAAGATCCAATGACATGACCATTGTTCCAACCAAACTAGTAAGTTTTTATAAACACCTTCCTTTGTTAAAAAAATTATTCAATTTCTTTATAAACAAAAAAAAAAAATACACAAGGATACTTTACCTGTGGCCCCCAACTTAGTGCTAGTAAAAGGCATGTAATAAAACCAATGGAAAAAATAGACCCAAGAAAATCAATACGTTTTACTTTTGTAAGAATAGATTCTTTACGAACTACAGTTGTTTCATGAAACAAAATAAAAACAATGAGACCAGCAACACCATCCAATATTACAGTGATCCAAAAATCCCAACGCCATGATAATTTATCAACAAAAGCACCACCAATGAGCGGACCCACAACATTTGCCAATCCATAAATGGCTACAAGGATAGATTGAATTCGTGGTCGCCAGAGTACTGGAGTAACATCAGTGACAATAATGAATGCCATAGACATAATACTTCCTGCTCCAAAACCTTGAATAGTACGACCAGGAATTAAACCATTAATATTAGGCGTCGTAGCACAAATAATGGATCCTATCAATAAAAAGATTTGACCAGCAAGTAATATAGGCTTACGACCAAAAATGTCACAAAACTATTATAGGATAGTGCATTACCCAGATCAATTAGTTGTATGCAAAAAAAATACACCTCAGTAATTGTTCAACAGAAAGAAAATATATCTTATTTAAAAAAAGCATCCTTCACTATCATTATGATTACCTTTCCTGCTAATGGTTGTGAACTATTGACAGCGACGAGATAGGCAGTTGCAATCCATGTTTGTTGTTGAAAAGCGTTTAATTCAGTTGCTATAATAGACATGGCTGGTGCTACTATAGTACTATAGTAAAATTATAAGGCATTATTATTGACTTCGCTGATTAGATTATGGATTTAAATTTTCTACGTACAATTCCTTTTCGGTATATTACGATCTTTATATAAAATAAAAATCATTTTGAATATATATATACCTATTTAATGCAACGACAAATACTGAGAGGGCAATACCAAGGATAAGGGTGACATATCTAATAATTTCTATACGGGTATGAGGCACAGGAGGATCATCATGCTCTGAAACACAATCGTTCAAATCATTCTCTTGTTTTTTCTCTAATTGGTCATTCATTTTCTGCTGTCTCTGTTGATCACGTATTACTGTACTTGTTGTGACAGTCAGGTTATTACTACTATTGTTTTCTGACATGTGGTTTATATATATATATATATATATATATATATAAGTTATTTATTGGATTCAGAAAATGAAGAATTCAGCATAAAAAAATAGCGCGTTTTTATATGTTTCTTTTATTAAGAATAGTATTCATCATCACACTTTTTTTTTGCAATATCATACGTAATACGATTTAATACAATGATAAAAAAAAAAGTGGTCTGTTGCTTATTATTACTGTTATTGTTCGGCTAAGTTGTTTAACCTCGGTAACAAAAAGAATGAAGAAAAAAATTATGCTAAACAATTTCCAGATTTACTAAAACATACATGTAACTTCATATAGTAAACTTAGAATCACATAATTGTAACACAAAGATATAATAATAGTGCTTCGTTTACTATTGCTTATAAAAATTCTGTAAAGCTAATAATCCAGGGATTCTCTAATGTATAAAGTGAAAATTACAATAATAATTATATAATCACTGCTCCTTTCTATTTACTTATTGTGTATAAGGAGTAAAAAAAACAGCTTTTTTATAACAGAAAAAAAATGAGAAAAATCTAGTTTATAGAGAAAAAAAAAGTTAATAAATTACTCTTCTCAGGAAAAAAATAATCGAACTATTTTAGAACCACCATCTCGGTGATAAAAATGGCGCCATTTTTCTTAGTTAGCTATGTGTGTCACGTAACAATGTAATGCGGAATATATGTAGATAGATTTTGACATGTGATATAGAAAAACTTTAAAAACGCACGCAGGTATTAAAATACAAGGTATACAATTTTGAAGTGATTGGATTGGACAATGTTATTAACTATACATCGAAAAAAATGTTAAAAGTGGTCTCACACAGATTATGTCATTCGCCATTAACTTATATTTTGAATGTCATAATCCCATAGCCTAAAATGATTCCAATTAAAAATGTAATTGGTGTCGGTATAATTAGCATTATTTATAACACAACAACAGCCTGTATATTTAGCCTAATAGACTTTTATGCAGGTTGAGTTGGGAGATCCTGCTAATGAAAACATATCAGTGGGCAATTTCCCCATAGTTATTACATTGAACTTGATTATTTATATTTTCCAATAAACTTCTTACTGTTAGCATAATAAAAGGCAAACTATATATATACCATACAGGTTATTAATTGAAACACATTGTGGCAAAGTATAATTGGACAATAATGTATAAGATAACTTATAGTATTCAGAGAACTCATATTGACGCCAATGCTCGTTGCGCTTGCAGCAATTGAACAGAAGTTATCTAAAAACGAACTCTTGCCTCCCTTGAATCTACTATCATATTATCTTTATTATGATTGTTGCTGTGGTTATATTGATCATGAATGACAACAAAAAGAAAGAACAATAAAAAAAAGAACTTCTATATGTAGAAGCATGGAAGAATAAATATTACTTTTTACTGTTATTAGGCCAATCTCATGTTTATTAGCAAATTCAAATGAGGATAGCAAAAATAAAGTTTTATCCAAACAACACCACGGATGAGACCATCACTATCAATGGACAGTATATAGCTATATACTATTTATTAGATAGAATATGAAAAAATACGTACATTCTCCTTCTCTTTTATTATAATTCTCATGTTTAAAAATAAATAGCGTTAATATATATCTACAATAAGAAGTTTCAGGGATACATTCGTTGCCATGGTTTGAAACGTGTTAAACTATGTATGACAATATTATTTAAAACAAAAGATATGTAATTTAGTATTTTGTTATCCTTCCTTTGAACGACATTTATGCAGTGTACATGATTAATAACAGTCCTTTATAATTTGGAATCTTTTTAAGCAATATAACTGTTATCCCACAAAAAGCAGTAACATCTGTTATTATTCCTGGTAATCAAATCAAACTTTTTTTTCTAGTACAGCGAAATAGCCCCATCACAACAAATTACATCAGTAGAGTCCTCGTGTTGTACGAGACTTCTGTAGCGGCATTTCATTTGCATACTGAAAAACTGACATTTTGACATTATTCAGGTGTTCTTCTTATATCAGATACAAAATATATTATACCATGACTTCTCGACGCTTATTACGTAACAAGATTCTTGTTGTTGGTAACAAGGACTCTAGTCTTATTGATTTTGTAAAAGGTTCATCATTATTTTTTAGCATTTAGTTCATCGATTGTAGTAAAATTAAAGAAACAAACAACTTGAAAACTTAACACTCATGCAAACCTCCTTTTGATTATAATTAATTTTTAGGCATCTTTAAAGCATGCGAAAAAGAGTTTCCACAAAAGCTTGTTGATGACCAATTGAAAAAATCGGATGGAAAACAATCCGGTATTTCCATTCCTTGGGTGATTGATACAAAATATTATACAGCTTCAGTTGATTTTTGGTTAGATCAAGTGGATGGTGATCTTGAAGTTATTAAAGGATATACCAATGAGGAAAATGGTATTGGTCAAGTAGTTGATGCTTTTGTATATGTATTTTGTAAAGACAAGGCAAGTAAAAAATAATAATTTACATTTGTATATATGAGAAAGAGATAATAAACTGACGGTTTATTTTTATAAATAGCTTAGTAGTTTTGATGGTATTAAAGATTGGGTACAATTTCTTGAAACAAGTGAACCTTCTATTCAACTTTGTGTTGGTAGTGGGGAACCAAAAGAAGATGAAGATCATGATTTAGGAATGATTGAGGATTGGTGTCTTGATCATCAATTTGAATATGTGGATTTGGATGAAAAAACAGTAGAACCATTGGATAAAGCTGGTTGGGATTTGGCAGTTGATGTATTACAGACGAATCTTTGGGATGGTATGGCACAAAAAGAACCTGATGTTAATGGTAGTAATAAAAACAAGATGGGTGAGACTGTATATGATGATGATGATTTTTATAAAGGTAATAACTGTGAGAAAGAAAGAGAATGGGCTTTGGGTATTATGTAATGGTTGAAGTAGATTGGATATTTATAGATATATATAATCTTTCATATTAGAATTGCAAATGTTATCTCTTGAAAATGAGAAGGACAAAAATAGACAATTAAAGAAAGGTCAAGATAATGATAAAAATGACGAGTTTTCTATTGATGATAATAAAGACTTAGATGATCTTGGTAAATAACGACAATTATCTATATATATAAACACTTTCGAATAATATATATATTGGGTAATATGTACTTAACTATTTTGTTTTACTAGATTTTGAAATGCCAAATCAAAGTGATATAAAAAAAATGCAGGAACAATTATTTGCCGATCTTGACGGAGAAGATGGATTGGATAAAGCATTTGAAACTATGCAAGCATTAAGAGGTAAATGATTATAATAAGTAGGGGAAGGATGGATATGGGTATATGATATATAAGAAACAACAATATACTTAGTAAAATTGTTATAATAGAACAAGGTCAAAACTTGCCAGATGAAGAAAGAAGAAAATTAGCTGCTAAAGTCGCTTTATCTTTTGCTGCTCAACTTGGTGTATAAATTTAGATTTAGAAACCCACAAAATTGTAACTTATTTTTTTATTTTGTATATAATTTTTATCTAACTAAGAAAAATTACAACAACAACAACAAAAAGCTCCATTTTTTTTTTTTTGGTTGCGTTGTCTATGCTTATTTACTTGATAATTTTGTTCGTTGGTCATCGTAAATCTTTGCTACGTCTTTTGTAATCTTTATTATAAGCACAAATAAACATGATAATTAAAGTATATTACTATGTCTGTCAATTGAGCTATAAATATACCACCACATTTAGTTCCTTAGACACCTTTGCTTGGTCTTCATCAAGAACAGAAACAATAGCACCCATATAACCAAGTCTTGTCCCAAGGCATATTTTAACGATGTTGTAACCGTTCGTAACTTTCTATCATATGTTTCTTCCTTTTCATCTTTAGATTATCAGAAATTATTTAGTGTAATTTAATATCTTGTATCGACAATACGCAAGAAAAACAAAGTTATTGTCATCATATTTTGAATATAGTATTACCTCTAAAAAAATAAATCTTGTTCAAATTCAATATCATGATCATAATCCATATCCTTGTCACTATCTTCAGCATCAGTAGCACTTTGAGTGTGCGTTTCATTTTCCTCAACAGTATCAACAACATATTGTTGTACAATAAATGATATTAAGCAGTTAATTATCCAATAGAACATTTTAATTTTTTCTTTACGTATCCAAAAAAAATAGTTTTATTACCTGGATAAACAAAAAAAATTGCTTATGATTGAGGGAAGTATATGCCAGTTTTAACATTAGAAATAGTTTGTACTTTTGATGGTTGATTGTATTAATAAGAATTTTTGAATTTTCTTCTTGTACAACTGATCTAAACCTTTAGCTTTAAATTCGTATGAGCACGATTCGTAATCCACTGAAATTCCTATTTGTCTAGAGACATCATGATTTTTATATAAAATATCAGTTTCTCCATTCCAAAATAAGTTGGGAAGATGATTTGTAACTTTTGTTCTTTCCTTAGAGAGTTGATTTACCGTATTCCCCTGAACAAGTATCTTTTCGTCATAAAGTTCCTGTGCTACGTAACAACTATAGATAAGATATTGATATAATTATTAATTTGATGTCTAATTTTGGTTTCTCATCGAGTGAGATAAAAACATGTTATCTTTAAATAAATACGTACATTTGCTCTTAAAATCCAGACCTTTTGCTACCACTCTCTTTTTTTCACCTCGTCTTCTTTTATTTGATCAATAGGAAAAACATTTGAGTTAATTTTCTGTTATATACGAGAATAATCTTATGTATGTTTAGGTTGTAATACTATACATATGTGACGGATATATATTTTTTGAGCTTCTATACTTTGGCCGATTGTCAAAGTCAAGAGGATGCCCCCAGCATGGAAAATGAGAAGTTACAACTTTTTATGTTCTACGTAAACCTCATTGTTTTGTTTTCCGGCCACATTGACACCCAAATATTGAGCATGATGCCTTTCTCCAACATAATAAAAAAATGACTCAAAGTGTTCCGAGTATGGAATTTTTTAATTTATCATTCACACCTAACCCCAATAAGTAAAAATGGTTTATTTGAATTGATTTCATTTCTCGATAATGTCAGCACACAATTGTCAATGTCTTCTTTTTGCCAACAATTTTATTTAAGAATTATATCCTATAATAATAATAATAATAATAATAATAATAATAATAACTTATTACATATTTTTATGAAGACTACCTAAATGTTGAATATGTAGAAGGAATTATTACGCAGTACATCATACGAGTAATTCATTATAAATAGTTTTGAAGTTGTGTAGAATAAAAAAAAAAGACATTAGGCATTGGTAGTCTAAACTTAAAATATTATTGTATGATAATTACTCTACAGTGATACGTATTCAAGTTGTATGTGGCTCGTGCAAACTGTGTAAAGAGTTTTTACATGTGTTCTATTAAAGCTTTTTGCATAAATTAGCAATATCGAATAATAAACATACGAAATAAATATTAATTGTTTTTTTTTCTTTCTTTTCCAAATATATGGTGAAATGTATGAAGCATTTGGAAAATCTACTAAAGTATATCCTGCCTATGACTCTAACTTCAATAAAGAGATTTACAAGCTTTAAATAAATTTTCAACCCATCTACTTACAACCATTGTTATCAATCAAAATATATTAAACAATATTGAAAAAGTATATAACGAAGTAATTGATCGTTTACAAAACCAATGTCTACTGTTTGTGATAATTATAGCCAAAAATGTGATAATTGCAGTTGCAGACAATCGCTCTAGTTACAAGATTTTCGTGATAGAAAATTGTTGCTTCGTTTTGGTGGTTTATGATTACTATTTAAAAATGAAGAGCATTTTCCCTTTGAGCGCTATTATGACTATCCTTACCCGAAAGGAGGTATTCCAGTGGATGGTGTCAAAGTGACTACTTGACCCATTTTTTTATTTATTTACAAGCCAAGTATACTGTAAACTAATGACATAATAATAATATATTTAGCTCTTATTTGTTAGGTAATGAGAACACTAAACGCTATTTTTTATGGCTATTAGTATTCGCCGTAGACTTATAATATATAGCCCTGTCCTTACTCAAGAAGTGACAATTTTTATTTGTCCAACAACTGCTGCTGATAGCCATAACATGACATTGAAATTCGATATAAAAGTGGTAAATCATGTTTGGCTGGAAAAGACCTTCAAGGATTGGATGTTCTACAAAACGTTTCGTCAACAATGTATCGTCACAGAAGAACAAGACCAGCAAGTCGGCGCAACTCAAATAAATCCAATGTAACAAAATAATAATGGGACTCAACATGTTCTAAGCCAAAAGAAAAAATCACCCAAAAAAAAAAAGTTTGATTATTTTAGCAAACATCATATCAACAGTTACGAAGAGAAACTCAAAAAGCGTAAAATTGAAGTCGACTCCCAATTTATCAAAATGATCAAAGAACAAAAAAGCAACAACGAAAAGGGTTAAAAAAAACAGTTATCGTCAGCGCCATCATCATCAACACCAGTCAAAACTATAACGATATCTACCACGGACACATTGTCCAATTCAAACGCGAGTAGGAAAAAAAAAGGAAAAGCCGTATAAGGCCCTTCGCTTCAAAATCACTGCTATCAACATCGTCACCGTCATCGTCCACATCAGTCGCTAAAGTTTCGAGCTACCCAGGAGAACCTAATGAAGAAATATTATTATCAACGAGTCTGTCATCACAAAACATCTACAAAGCTGAATCGATACTACGAAGTATGAAAAGAAATAAAAGCAGTACTGTTTTATCATCTTCTGCCTCACTGTTTTTATTATCATCATCGTCACATTGACATATATTCCATTTCCATATTTCGCGACAAAGTACCAGGAGTACAAGTATTATCATCAACTGTTGTCCATCTCAGACTATATTAAAGTATAAAGCTGATTAGCTTTTATTCTGCCAGAGCCACACAAGCCTGCTCACCTTGGTTTCTGAATTAGACACTCTATCATTCATGTTACAGTCGAATGATGAAGATATATTACTATTGATTGATGATGAAGGAACATTATCATCACTCGATATTATAGGGATATTTTGTTGACGGGAATTCTATATTGAACTATACACGTCTTGCTGTTAGAGAAAAAATAAATCTCGAGAGATTCTTTTAAATATTTTTGACGAACCATATTAAAAACGGAATTAGTCGTTTCTTCATGATCGATGGATAGCAGAGTTGATCCAAAATTTAGGGATGTTTGACCTGTTATTTTCTTTTTATGTCTGACATCATTTGAATTAGTGTCGCCCTTCCTTCTTATTATTAAATTTATATTAAATTCGAATGTTCTTCCAGTATTCATTATTATAGAAAAAAAGTAAAAAGAAAAAGGAAAAAGAAATAAAATGCCAGGAGTCTATTTTGACATTTGTCATGCGTTTTTCCGTAGTACAACAAAGACTATCTCAGCTGCTTCACATTGTTTCAGAGGCTATACCGAAAGCTGATTCGCTAATTTCTGGCCCGTTTTTGTTTGGCAGTCACCTCCGCCACAAAAGGAGAATTTGACAGGGCCGACCTTTTTTTTTTTTTTTTTGTTGTACTTCTTCTACCGCCAAGCCGTCATGTCATTCGTGCGCTCCCTATTTGGAGAGCTGCCTAGAAGGGTGAACTCGGCAAGCTTTAAAAAAGCTGCCTATACCTTTTCTCAGAATACTTCGAACCAAACCTTGTCTCTTGCTCCGATAAACTTATGTCAACGTTTCCAGTCTACAAATGCTCAGGCTGCTGCTACAGTAACTAATGACGACGAAGCCGATCCTCAGGACATTGTAAGTTTTATTTTTTTTTACTTTTGTACTTTTGTTTATTAACATTGGTGCTCATTTGAATCAAAAGAATTGGATAACATATATGTATCGTTTAGTATGAGTTGGGCATTGACAAAAACCCCTTGCTTTATTATTATTTATTTACCTTTTCAGGCACGTTTGCGCAAGCTCCGAAATATTGGTATTTCTGCACATATTGACTCTGGTAAAACTACCTGTACTGAACGTATTTTATTTTATACTGGCCGTATCAAGGAAATTCACGATGTTCGTGGTCGTGATGGCGTTGGTGCAAAGATGGATTCTATGGATCTCGAAAGAGAAAAGGGTATTACAATTCAATCCGCTGCTACTTATGCAAGCTGGGGCGATTATAATATCAATATTATTGATACTCCTGGTATGTATATAAATTATAGGACGTCACTTCGGAAGAAGAGGAGCTAGTGTTATTGATCAATGGATCATCATATTAACGAAATCTAAAAAAAATGATATTGGATAGGTCACGTTGATTTTACTATCGAAGTTGAACGCGCTTTGCGTGTACTTGATGGTGCTGTTATGATTCTTTGTTCTGTCTCTGGCGTCCAGTCTCAAACTATGACTGTCGATCGTCAAATGCGTCGTTATAATGTTCCTCGTATCTCATTCGTCAACAAGATGGATCGTGCTGGTGCTAACCCCTTCCGTGTTATTGATCAGTTGCGAAGCAAACTTAAGTTGACTGCTGCTGCTGTACAAATCCCTATTGGTGCTGAAGACCAATTCCGTGGTGTCGTTGATTTGACAACCTGGAAGGCTTACTACAATGAAGGTGAAAACGGGTAAGTGATATATATAGTTGAAAATATGAACAACCACAAGACAAATAAAGCTTATTTTTTCGATGGTATGGATGAACTAAACGACAAAATTATACAACACATTAGTGAGGTTTTGGCCGAAAAGGATATCCCCGAAGAATTAATGGATTTTGCTACTGAAAAACGTCACGAATTGATCGAACAATTGGCTAATGTCGATGACGAAATTGCTGATATTTACCTTATGGAAGAAATTCCAACTGCTGAACAATTTACAAATGCTATCCGTCGTGCTACACTTGATCTTAAGTTTACACCTGTCATGATGGGTTCTGCTTTCAAGAATCAAGGTATTCAACCTTTATTAAATGCCGTGGTTAACTTTTTGCCAGACCCTACCCAAGTTACAAATACTGCTCTTGATGTCGCTCAAGAAGAAAAGCCTGTTGATTTGGTTCCTTATTCCGCTAATCCTTTCGTTGGTCTTGCTTTCAAGCTCGAAGAAGGTCGTTATGGTCAGCTGACTTATATGCGTATTTATCAAGGTACTTTGAAACGTGGTGCTTTCATCACAAATGTTAAGACTGGTAAGAAGATCAAGGTCCCTCGTTTGGTTCGTATGCATGCTGCTGATATGGAAGATGTCGAAGAACTTGGTGCTGGTGAAATTGGTGCCATGTTTGGTGTTGATTGTGCCAGTGGTGATACTTTTAGTGATGGTGCTTTGAAGTATACTATGGTAAGTAATCAATAATATTAATATAATTTTGATTTATCAAATATTATGAGAGCAAAAAAAAAAAAGGTGGGGATGATCATTTGAGCTATCAATTAACTTTTGAATGGACAATTTCGGATTATCACTTTTATTTAATTAGACTTCTATGTTTGTTCCTGAACCTGTCATTTCGCTTTCGCTTAGCCCCATGGGTCGTGAATCCCCCAATTTCTCTAAAGCTTTGAATCGTTTTCAAAAGGAAGATCCTACTTTCCGTGTTCATGTTGACAAAGAAAGCAAGGAAACCATTATTTCTGGTATGGGTGAATTGCATTTGCAAATCTATGTCGAACGTATGCGTCGTGAATACAATGTTGAATGCACTACCGGCAAACCTCAAGTCGCTTTCCGTGAAACCATTACTCAACCTGCCAAGTTCAACTACACTCACAAGAAACAATCGGGTGGTGCTGGTCAATTCGGTCGTGTCATGGGTAATCTTGAACCCATGACTACTGATGAAGAAACTGGCAAGGATGTTGCTTTTGAAAACCGTGTTGTAGGTGGTAACATTCCTACTAACTATATTCCTGCTTGTGAAAAGGGTTTCATGGATGCTTTAGAAAAGGGTCCTCTTATTGGTCATCCTGTCAATGGTATTCGTATGGTTTTAGAAGATGGTGCTGCTCACGCTGTTGATTCTAGTGAAATGGCTTTCCGTATTGCTACCAAGAATGCTTTCCAAGAAGCTTTTAATAAGGGTCGCCCCACAATTTTAGAACCTATCATGAATGTTTCTATTACTGCTCCTGTCGAATTCCAGGGTACTGTCATCGGTGGTTTGAACAAGCGTAAGGGTACCATTGCTGATACTGATATCCAAGAAGATTTCTTTACTGTTACCGCCGATGTCCCATTGAATGATATGTTTGGTTATTCCACTGAACTTCGTTCTGCTACTCAAGGCAAGGGTGAATTTTCTATGGAATATAAGGAACATCAACCCGTTCAAACTTTTGTTCAACAACAATTGATTGAAGAGTATAAGAAGAAGGAAGCTGCAAAGAAATAGAAACCTTTTTTTTACTGACTAATATTACTTTTATATTTTCCTCCCCGCATTCATTTTTTCTGTTCTTTTTATGTTGTAGATAGATTTTTTTTAATAAACTTTTGAAAGAAAAAAAAAGTATTTAATGTACTACTTTATCACCCCTCCCTCCTTCATTTCATTATATTTTTTCATTCACCCCTCTCCTCCATTTCTTTATTATATAAAAATAATTATGTAAAATCGTTATATGGTACTTAGCAACTGATGTATGGGTTTGGATAATGTATGTAGAAGAAAAAAACTGCTTAGATGGTGTGTGTTTCAATTATATAATAGCGCACTTGTGCATTTATCCAATACAGCATATTTAGGATGATGATGGAACAACAAATGTGCCAAATCGATCTAATACAATGATAGTCATAAATAATTTTTTGACCGTTTCCTCCCTTCCTTTTATGTGGTCATCATCATAACAGCACTCTTGACATTACATAAATGAGTATTCTTTTTTTTACCATCAGTAGTACGTGATATTATAGTATCCCTTTGCACAGTCGTAGTGTAGATCAATCCCTAAAACATATCTACTTTAGTTGTAATATGGAAATATCCCCATGTTTCTCGCATCTTTATATCCGTTCCATTTTCTGAACTGATGAGAGAAAAAAGCTTCGTCGCCATGTGCTCATCTTTTCGTCTTGTATAATATTAAAAAACCTTATTTTAACCTAGTAGCACATATATCCTTCTATATCTTTCTTAATTTCCCAACCTCTTTCACGATTAGAAAGATACATAAATGCCACAACCATGATTATTTTCTCCTGGTCTCGACTTTTCAAGGTTCAAAATACATTTGTTGAAAGACATATTGTAGAACCATTTTGGACATAACGCCAGTGCCAGGAAGTCGGCTGAAATCAAAGAAAGAAAGGCACGTGAGGTTTCGGCCTCGCGCATTGAAAAAGGTGCTAAAATAGTAACAGCTAAAAATTGTAAAGGCTATATGCGCCACTCTTACAAGCACTTTAATAAGTGTGGTTTTTTTTAAATAATACTTATGGTATATAGAGACTTGTTTTCATTGTTGATTGTTTTGCTTGGAATGAGTCCCTGATTATTATACTAGATGGTGGAAAATTATTGATCTTCTAAGCACTTCATTAATGAAAGAAAATTTTCATTAGATGAACCAAAAATTGTATTTGGTGCCCCAAAATTTTATATTTTTAAACGCAAAATACTATAATAGAATTCGATCCATAAATACCTCTTTCGAGAGAAACCATAAGACCGCATCTTTTTTAAGTCTCCGGTTGTTGTCCGAGCAAGATACCAATCATTTATAACAAAAAAGAATTCCTAAAGTTTCCTTTTCGAATACGAATGCAATTGCATTTTTAATAACACGACATGGTAGCTATAGCGATATAATATTAATATTATGTAAAGATAAAACGAAACTAGAACGTTATGAACGGATTATTTTTTCTTTTTACATACATTATGCACCTCGATTTAATGATAATGTGTAACAGGATGCTATACAGGTCACATTTTTTTTTTTATCTCCTGGTAAAAAAAAATATACTGAATGCAGTCGGGAGAGAAAAAATTATCTCAGCCAACGAATACTGGGATAAAAAACGCAACTTGAGTTATAGCAGAGATGACAAAAATAACAAAAAATAAAAATAAAAAAACATCGCGACAAAAATTAATTTAAAATAACTTTCATGCTAAAATTTACATGTTAAACGTATTAAAAAAGTATAGTCTATTTTTTTTGAAGAACGTACGAGTTTATGTTGTTGGTTTGTGCGGATAATGGAAGCTTTTTTTTTTCATCGGAGCAAGCCGACATAAAAGAAGGGAGAAGCATGTGTTGATGTTTTTTTTTTAAAAAAAAAAAGTGTACGACAGAAACTGCAATGACCAACCAAAATCTAAAATTATATTTCTTTTGCTTTCTTTTTTGCCATGTTCGCCAAGAAGCACCTTATTTTTAACCTCCCGCATATGAGATTTCATTGTTGCTTGTTGTTCCCAAACGAAAAAAAAAAAAAGTTTTTTCTTCTTTGTTTTTTCTTTTTTCTTTGTATAGTGTATACATTTTCCATTAGACTTTTTTTTTCTTGATACCCTGTTTTCTTATTTCTCTTTTATTTTTTTTTAATTTCCTTTTTATTCCTAACTAGTATGTTAATAAATCAACGCAGGATACGGTTGTCATCAATCGTCACTGGTATCACGATATTATGGTTATGCCTGTGTCTTTTACAGCAAAAAGTCAACGCGAATTCTGCAGATGGAGGTGACATAATGCAACAGCAACAGAAGGGCCCTGTATTATTGAGAAAACGACAAGGTAACAACAAAGAAGTATCTTAAGAGTAATAGCGTTACCATGGGGATAATGATGAATGATAATATTTATATATATAAGAATACCCTTTAATTTAATTTTAAAATATATATTTATTTTAAATATAAAAAGAAACACCTGCTGAATCATCACAGGCACAAGCGCAACCAGCACCTACTCAATCGAATAATGTCAACACAGCACCGCAAGCGACAGCTACCAGTGGCTCCGCTGCTCCTGTTGCTAGCGGTTCCGCTGGAGCTGGAGGCAACAACACCGATTCATTAGCTGGTTTACCAACTTCTGCCAGCTTTGGTAATTCCATTTATCCTGGCGCTGCTACCTTTGCCACACCTAAACCAAGTGGATCTGTTTCTCCATTATATCGTATCGACCCAAAAGAAAACATTACTTTTGCCTGGTCATTTACTAATCTTCGTGTTCAACCTGCGAATTTGACATTAGCTGCTCTTGGACCTAATTCAGTAACATACACTATTTCAGCCATGGCAGGTGCTGCAACAAGTGCCGTTTGGCATTTATCAGATATTCCGACTAATTCCCCAGCTTTAATGAATGGATATTATCAAATTCAGCTATATGATCAACGTGGTGTTTCTGCTTTCCCTGCACCAGGTTGGCTTTCACCTTTAACAACATTATCAATTGCTTTTTATACGGGTGAAGTTTATACAGATTCTACTGCTACAATAGGTAATTTTCCACTATTATCATTATTATTCGTCATCTATTACTGCTACTGCCTTCTTTCTTTTTCCTCTTTCCGTTTCGAAATGTTAACAGATATCACTTTTCAATTTTATAATTTTGTATAATAGGTGATGCATGCCCTACTTGTTTTTATGATGGAGCAATTGCACTTGGCTCTGCGTTTGGTCTTGCTTGTATAACATCAGCTCTTTTTATTTATAATTTAATATATTAAGTAAAACTTGTAACAATTTGATGTACTATTATATATATTAAGAATATGACCTGTTTTGTTTTTAATTTGACTCTTTTTTAATGATGGTTCACCAGTTGTGTTTGCTTAATTCACAAATTTAGGTATCATTGTAGCAATATATTATCACGGACGAAATTGAGCAGCATTTAATAATGTACAAATACACGATCAATGTAATATCATTCATAATAATTTAATTATTCCAAAACTTATTTTATTCTTAAATGTATAGGCTTAATATCCTTCCCACCCCCTCTAATATCTGACATGTATAGAAGTGGATCATACATTTTTGTATATATTCTATATACACGAGTTTTGATTGGCACTAGATTAAACAAATATATTTTCTAATGTTGGTCATAGTATCACTTTCTGTTGTATTATATTTATTATGTAGATAATGCGTTATAATGATTATACGCTGAGTAGCAAACGCATTACGATTCTACTACTACATACCACTGTAAAAAAAAGCATAAAACAATAAAACAGGGCTATATATGAAAGTACATTGTTATTAGAAAAAAACATATAAATAGATTCTTTCTCATCTGAACTTATCGGTCTGTTGTGTCTGATTAAACATGAAAAAAATTTAGACGATTTCAAGCTAAATGATTCCATTTTTTTCTTGAATTGTCCATTATAGTAACACACATAAAATAGTATATAATAAGTTGTTTGTGTACCAATCAATTGTTTCCCTCGTGGTTGTTCATAGTAACCAATAATAATTACCGAAATATTTCGATTATTATTACCACATATTACCTACAACTAAATGTTTCTAATATAGCATGAATACAAACTTAAAACTGTTGTTTTTGCATGAGAAGAAAATAAAATTTAGCGCATTGTGTCAAGTGTGCCATGATAGTCATAAAAAATTACTCTCGCAGTTTTTTTTTTTTTTTTGGTATTATCCCGTTTGCTCCGATAAATGAAAGGTAGAGGTCATAAAATATTTCGCATAATTGTATATAATAGAAAGAAAGAAAAAAAGTTACTTCGTCTTCCAGCCCCTTAATATATTTAACGTAACCTATGTGCACGTTTGTACATACGACCCTAAATACATACGTATTAATAATAATAGTTAAGAAGGTTCACTAGAATAAATGATTAATATGATATAAACAATGTATCTAGGGCAGCACCGCACGCAATAAAAAAAGATGCAGGAACAAAAACGCATTCTGAAGTAGGCTACCAGACATCTTATAATACTGTAACGGTATAAGTACTCAAAAAAATTAAAAATTTACAGCCAATAAAAAAATTCGCTGAGTCATTGGCGTATATACCACAAAAATTCCCCAATATGGATAAACTGCCTTTTTTAGAAAA